>VFFE01006905.1:1107294-1124580 GCA_008921705.1 Burhinus oedicnemus
TGAAGTTCAACAAGGGCAAGTGTAAGGTACTGCACTTGGGGAGGAATAACCCCATGCACCAGTACAGGTTAGGGGCTGACCTGTTGGAAAGCAGCTCGGTGGAAAGGGACCTGGGAGTCCTGGTGGACAACAGGATGACCATGAGCCAGCAATGTGCCCTTGTGGCCAAGAAGACCAATGGCGTCCTGGGGTGCATCAAGAGGAGTGTGGCAAGCAGGTTGCGGGAGGTTATCCTCCCCCTCTACTCTGCCCTGCTGAGGCCGCACCTGGAGTGCTGTGTCCAGTTCTGGGCTCCCCAGTACAAGAAGGACAGAGAACTGCTGGAGAGAGTACAGCAGAGGGCTACAAAGATGACTAGGGGACTGGAACATCTTTGTTATGAGGAAAGGTTGAGGGACTTGGGTCTTTTTAGTCTGGAGAAGAGAAGGCTCAGAGGGGATCTCATCAATGCTTACAAATACTTAAAGGGAGGGTGCCAGGAGGATGGCACCAGTCTTTTTACAGTGGTGCCCAGTGATGGGACAAGAGGTAAAGGGCACAAACTTGACCATAGGAAGTTCCATCTAACCATGAGGAGGAACTTCTTTTCTCTGAGGGTGGCAGAGCACTGGAACAGGCTGCCCAGAGAGGTGGTGGAGTCTCCAACTCTGGAGACATTCAAAACCCACCTGGACACCATCCTGTGCAACCTGCTCTAGGTGAACTTGCTCTGGCAGGGGGGTTGGACTAGATGATCTCCAGAGGTCCCTTCCAACCCCTGTGATTCTGTGATTCTTTGATTCTGTGATTCTTCTGCATTGAGTGATAACCTGACTTGTTTGACTCCTACCTTGTTGTCACCCCAAGCCAGACCTGTATTTACCACCTTTGCCATGCACTGCCATAGCCTTTCTTTGTTTTTATGACCACTTGTGCTGAATACAGCTGTGGTACTTCACAGCAGCCAAAGGGTGGAGTGTAGCAAGGACCCACAGCCCAGGCACACCACTGGAAGGCACAGCTCATGTCTGCAACACAACGATGGGACCTGCCCTTCTCATATGACCCAGCAGAGACCTGGTCGCATCACCTAATGTGCCAGATGCATCCTCCATTGTGTCATCCCACGATTGCATTGAAGAGGTCAAAATCTTCATTAGCATTGTTGGAGAAACACCAGCGGTCCGTGGCAGGTCGTTCCTTTCTTCTCCCTTTACAAGCTGTCTGGGGAAGGATGGTCAGTGGTATTGGACGTAGGACGGTCTCCCTGCACAAGAAGGCAGGGGACGGTGTTGGGCTTGAAACATTGGGAGCACCTGACTGCACAGGGTTTTTTCAGGAGAGTCTCGTCTGAGATGACACATAGTGAACAAGGTCTTTACCAAAATCCCCTTGGAAAAGGGGGCCAGTCAAGGATGCACTGCCAGGTGTGGAAATTTCAATGGGTGTTGCAGCTTCTGGGTCAGATTTTGCTGCACTGATTTCTGGATTATAGGCATTGTAACAGAAGCACCAGTCACTTCGGTGTAATTACCTGGGTTGTAAGCATAGGCTCCAGTAAGCACAGACTCTGTAGGCTCAAGGTCGGGCAAGCTTGTGCTTCAGTTAACCTCTGTTCAAGACAACAATTAAATCCACACAGAAGTTAAAAATATATGCCTAAGATCCATTGAAACTGAATCCATGCTTTAAATGTTTTTTTGATCCTGCTTAGTCCAGTTGCCATTGCATTTATTACCTCATGACATCATTCTCTCCAGACTAAGCTAAAATTACAGCCCCGTGATCTAGGGACCAGACTTTACACCTGAATGCCTAAAATATCAAAATAGCTATTATAAACCCAAGTTATACAATTTGACTTTGCACCTCCACTACACACAGTGAAGGAACAACAGAAAAAAAGAAAAAAGAAAAATTATTTGGAGATATGTTTGCCTTCCAGCTGGACTATGTTCTTGTAAAAGCAATAATCTGCGTCAGTGATCTAAACAGAGCAATCAGCAAAGGAAATTAAAACTGTCATTCTTTGACATAGACTACTGCTTGATAAGAATGCAGAACAGCTGTAAGCTAAATGAGACACCCAATGCTTAATTTTTCATGTTGTCCTTTTTGCAGACTTTACAATAGCATTACTAGCCTATAGCTCTTGTCTGGCAATTAAATGGTCAGTGCCGGTACAATATTTCTGCCATTTAAAAACGTATTTTTCATATTCTCTTGAAAAACAAACAGGATAAACTGTAACTGGTAACTGCTTTTGGAATGTGAATTGCTTTCTAAGTCTTCTGAGAAAAGAAAACGCAATTTCCAGGCCCTAGTCCTAGAAAAGCAAAAAACGAAACAAACTCACTTGCGTTTACATGTGTGTTTTTAAAGAACAAGTTTTGCTTATTATTCTTTCCACTTCATCTAGAAATGTAAGTTAATGCAGACTTTAAATGCAAAAAAAAAAACCCCAAAAAACAACTCCTATGAACAATTCAGTCAAACCCTATTCTCATTTTGGCTTGGCTGCTTGCACAGTTTTAGAAAAGAAGAAATTGGCAAGTGAAGAAGCTAAGTTTTCCCATTTTAAAACTCTTTATCTTTCTTCCATTTTTGCTATCATTTCAGGCAAGTTTACAAAAACTATTTCCTGGACTTGCTTAGCGTTGCTAAAACAAGTCCCTCCACCCCTTACCCAGCAGAAAAGACCTGCTTCATGCCCTGCATTGAACAGATCTTACCTCGGCAGGCATTTTCATTGCCTTCTCCTTTGGACTTGACAATGCAAATAACACTCAGGAGCCACGGTGCAAGTCAGCTAAGGAAATGTGCTCTTTACTACTGCTCAAAAATGGAGAGAAAAATACCCTTCCCATCCCTCAGGACAAAATGGCAGTGGAAATGCAGGCTGCTGCACCAGCCTGGGTGCCGGGGCACGCAGCGCTGGCACAGGGGCTGCCGGGGGAGAATTCTGCCTAGAGATGGGAAAAGCGAGAGGGTCCTCACCTCTTTTCTTCCCCCTCCACTCAAGCCTCCTCAAACAAATTTGACACCTTTCTGATCTACTTCCCAGCCTCTCAAAGAAGGGAACTCAAGTAGCTAATGCCATTTGTTCACTTCCATTCTGTACCGCAGGTGGCTGCACAGCATGAATCCTATCAGGAGATACAATAACAACATTGCCACTCTCACACACCGTGCATTAAACAAGCATTCCAGAGAGCAAAAGGCTAAATATGTAATACATGTTTGTTTCTTCTTATATTTGCTTTACTGGGTTTGAGTCTCTGGGGCATATTTAGCTGTTTTTCAAGCTCCTATCTATCAACACAAGGCTTGACAATTGCATCATCATCATCATCATCATCATCATCATCATCATTATTATTATTATTATTATTATTATTATTATTATTATTATTATTATTATTATTGAAAGTCCAGTCCACCTTAAGGACTCTGAGGCTATTATGGCTCTAATAATGGTCCCAACTGTACTGGAACCCTTAATAAAAATACTGGAGGCTCATGAGGCTCTAAAGTGAATGAGACTGTAAAGAAATGGATGCCCTCAGCATGCTTGTAGTCATTGTCCCTGAAGATAAATTGCCTAAGGAGGAAATACAAGGCAGATAGATTTGCTATTTTATTTCAATATAAAATATTCAGGGTACATTACTGGCACAGCAAAGTTAAACACCCTGTCAAGCAAGCATAGGGACTTCAGGCCACCCTTCAACTGAGGAAACATCTTTGCTGGCATCAGTTTAGTATAGCTGGGTTTTGCTTCATAAAATTTCAAATGTTTCTTTTCTCTTTCTGCCATTCACGGTACTAATACATGGTAAGGATTAATGAAAGTTATACAACTTTCAAGAATTGAAAATTCCTCAAGGAAAGTATAATCCTGATTCTCGGCTGCATTCAGTCTTGTGTTGTGTGAGGGAGTCTGGGATTCTCCATTCAGTAATGTTACTAGTGTGTTTGGGAATTGTTAAAAAAGTAGGGAGAGATTTTCAAAAGCATAAATAACAGTGACGGGCCTGTCTCCTGTGGGTGTTGCAACTGGTCTTGGACGAATTTCTGAAGCCAGGGTTCTTCCTTTGCTCTTCTCCAGGCTGCTGTCCAGGCTGATGTGGTGGTCACAGAATCAGAGAATCAGAGAACGGTAGGGGTTGGAAGGGACCTTCGGAGATCATCCAGTCCAACCCCCCTGCCAAACCAAGTTCACCTAGACTAGGTTGGACCGGAATGCATCCGGGCGGGTTTTGAATATCTCCACGGAAAGAGACTCTACAACCTCTCTGGGCAGCCCGTTTCAGTGCTCTGTTACTCTCAAAGTAAAGAAGTTTTTCCTTATGTTCAGACAGAATTTCCTGTGTTCCAGTTTGTGCCTGTTGCCTCTTGGTGGTCCTTATGCTAAGACCCCTGGTCTTCTTAGGGCACTCTCCTTGGTGCAACGCCATAAACCTCACAGCTGAGGAGATGAGAGACTTGCCCAAGAGTGTGGGTGATTTGCCCTCAGGATGAGACTAGGAGCTGACCGGGAGCCTAAGCTCACCAGGGTTTGTCCTTTTTACATCTGAGCATTAGGGCTTGCTGCTTTGCTGTTGTGCCCTTCGGCCTGTGTCCTTCCACCACTGGACCACAAACTCATTCTCTGGGCACTGCTACCATGCTTAAGGAAAGAACTCAAAGGACTGACCCTCACATCAAATTGTGAAGTAAAAGACTAGAGCTGTTTGGGACATCTGGTATAACTTCAGCTCCTTGTCACTCTGTTGCAGCCCAGCAGCCTCTGAGATGGTTTGTCAGTCTTTTCTTCCAGCCTGGCAAGTTTTTCAGCATTTATGAACAGTCACTTGCATCAGTGAGCCTGGGATGACATGCTGCATACACTGCCTTGGGTAACGGAGAGGATACACAGGGACATGAATTTCAAACTACCTAGCAAACAAAAGTCTGTGTAGAGGTGTTCATGGGTTTTTTATGTCTCCTTGGTATTTTCTTGCAGTTCGTTTTGAGGTTTTGGAGACCAGTGCTGTACCTTTGGACCGAAGCAAAGGAATGGCAGTGCAAGGGAGTCAGTAGACTGGTGAACAGTCTTGTAAGTTTTTTTCTTAGACAGAGTTTTGATGTGCATTCAACCTAACAGAAAGCCCCCAACAAACCGAAACACATGGTGAGATATGGATTTCAGCTGAAACAGTTTCCAGATCTGCTTCATGCCTGCATTGCTGATGGAGAGGGGGCAACAGAGAGGGAGAAGAAGATGAACAGGGATGGGAATAAGCAATGTGGGACTGGAGGGATTATTGCTGTCTTTTTGTTTTGGCATAGATGTGGTAAGCTATAGGCTCTGTTTTAGTTAGTGCTGAAGAGAGGGCTACTTTTCAGAGGGGACTCCTAAGAGGAGAAAGTCCGGGCAGCTTTGAGCTCACGTGCACAGCTGTCCCCAGGAGAGACAGCAGTGAAGTCATGGTGGTCCTTGAATGACCTCTGGCAGCCTGAGTTGGGAACTGTGCTGCTCAGGCAGGACAGAAACCAGGGCCTGAGCCAGGAGCCTGACCTAGCTACATCTGCGAGTATGCAGTCATGCCCAATGATTGCAAAGTTGAATTTAACTCACTCATGTAATTTCAGCTGTAAGGACTGGTGATGCTTCCCACAGCCGGTTTCTTGGCTCATCCTCTGGTAGTGGCCCAACACCAACAGTGTATTCTAACACGTCGCCAGGGTTTGTCAGCAGAAATTTAGGGAAAAAACCCACCAGCGTTGCTCATTTTAATTTTTCAGACGATGTCAGAGTGCTGAGCAATGAGGCTTAAAAGAGAAGAACAGCAATGAGGAAAGAGTGATTGCTCACCATGACTGATGAAAATAACATTGCAGATCCCAGCTTGAGTTTCATGGACTTGTAGTAAATCCATGAATCCATCCAGTAAACAAAAAACCTCAAAGTTTTGCATATTGCATTATTTCAAATTCATGAGAGCATCATTTTGTTTTCACCAAATCCTACCTTTTCATGCTGTCTGCCACATAAATGATCCAGAAACATCTTGTAATTACCCAGGTCTCTGTGGTGACTAGGTCATGTAATCACACCTGCCTTCACTGTCACTATGTATCACCTTTCCCTTGTCTGCTATTTAATTTTATTTAGGTTTTATTTAGGCAATTTATTTTACTCAGCTTCCCTTTCCTGTTTACCTGCTGCCTGTTTTCTGTATCTTGGGTTATAAAATCTAGGGGGCGAAGTCAGCTTCCCGGTGAGTTATCCACTGCCACTGTCCATGAGATTTACTTCTGGCTGGAGTCTCCAGACTGTCATGTAATATCAAGTTCTGAACAGAAAAACACTATGTGGGTCCCTCTGAAGGGATTAGGGAAAATTAACATTTCCTGAAAGGTGAGCAGGACAGGCCAAAAGTCTGAAAAACTCCTTTAACTCATGTTCTGAGTTAGTGCTCAGATACTCAGATACCATTCATTGCTCTGCAGCACCACTTAAGTAAATCAGACAGGAAAGAGCAGTTGGATTGCGTCCTACCCTCTCAATGTCTTTCTTGGGGATGAGACTCATTCCTATCTTCTTTTGACTCCCTGAGATGAAAGGCCAAGTTAAGTGATCATCTTGGAAATACACTTTGTTGCTCCAGCACCCTTGCGGCCCTCCAGAAGAGCTAATATGTAGTTTATTAGAAGGTGTATCTTATTTTCTGAGGAATCTTCCCCTAAAAACACCACAGAGTATAGGGCTGTGCTGATATGAGGTTTTCTTCCTCACATTTTTTTTTCCTGTGGAAAAGCTGGTGATCCAGGTCTGCGTTAGTATAAATTTAGACTAAGGTACATGTTGGAGGGCTCATCTGTGGTTCACCAGCCTGTTTTGCTAGGACCACACCACAGGAGCTGCCATGGAAAGATCAGTGCCAAAAAGCACTTCACAAAAAGAAGAATAATGTCGTCTGTACTTCTATTTTTGATGTGCAGTCTAAACCCATACCGGCTACACAAGACAACATGAGGTATCTCTTTATAAGCAATCGCCTTATTCCAAGGTGCTCAGATTGTTAAATGAAGGCTGGAGAGAAGGGTGAAGGCAGCAGCCCAGATCCCAGGTTTCCCTGACTCACTGCTGTGTCCTGGCCGTGTCCTCTAACCACTTCCAAGTAAGTAATGTTTTCTGCTGAGTCACAGTATTACGAGGCATTTTCCACTTGTGATTAATCCCTTTTTTAACCCAGAGAAGAAACAGCAAACCTACTTCTGATTTCTGCTCTCTCCTGCCCTGGGGAAAGTGCCTGGGTCATGGAAAAATGTGGATTCTCCTCCATTTTATATCACCTCCCCTTTTTTCCTGGTTCCTGCTCCCACCCAGCCTTATCTCTGGGGCATGGGAACCGCCACAGCTGCCTTAGGGAACCTCCAGTTATTCCATTTACTATCCATCTTATTAACCAGCCTCTGCCAGAGGACGGTTGTAAGTGCTTTTTATGGAGATTTTCTTTGGCGTGAACCGCTGTGGTAGCAAAGTGCTTGTAGTACTCCTGCTGCCTTCGCTGCTCTTACTGTATGTTGCAACAGCTTGCACAGCCAGTTTCCACACACTGTCACATGTTAAATCACTCTTGACATCAGCGGGTAAGCTGTTCAGAGCCTGCAGCCCGGCCCCGACCACGCCGGGACAGGAATCCGGGTCCTGAGCCGTGTTTTCTCACCCGAGTGTTATGAAACGCTTTGGACTCGTCACATCTCTGGGCTGACCTCGCTCTTTCTGCAGAGCGAGGCCACTGAGGAGCACGCTGACCTCAGGAGGCACGGAGCTAGAGCCACCTCTTTTCAGCAATAGCAAACAGTGTGTGCGGAAGCAGGTCGGATTCAACAGCAAACCACGAGGCTCCAATCCTGCTTTCAATAAATCAGGTGCCAATATGGGGCAACGATTTATTTTTCTATTTGTCACGTGTTTCAAAGAGAAAAGTGTTAGGTTTAATTTTTTTTGGCTAAGATTCTGCGGAAAGCCTATGCAGGGAAGTCTGTGAGCTCGCCCGTAATAAGCTAACACAGCTAATGCCGCAGGACATCAGCATGCGTCAGGCACCCGAAGGCACCGCAGCTTGGCCAAACCTCGTGGTCCGGAGGCCTGTGTTTGTGGAAGGTGGTGTCACTTCTGGCAGCGGAGGGGGAAGGCAAGGTTACTTTCAGTTAGAGACTTGTGGCCAGGGCTTGATTAAAAGTTAAAAAAAATGCAGAGCAGTAGAAGTATAAAATCATAGTTATTGAAAAATAGGCATTTGTATACATGTTGGAGAGCTGTCACAATCCCTAATTTCCTTTGTACGAAGCTGGTGTCACAACAGCCTTTTGTCGTATTTATCTCATCCCCCCCGGTCTCCCCGGCTGGCCAGTCCTGACACAAGGAGCAGCTGTCACAACACTGCTGCAAACAGAAGGTTAGGATGAAAGGACGTCGGGATGTGAGCTGAATCTACTGTATCTGAGGTCTGGAGTAAAGTTAGCTGGTCAGGAAGGTGGGGGGAATGTGAATGAAATTTGGCAATTGTTGTTGTGAAATTTCCAAATATCCTAAACATGGACAGAAGAAGAAACATTCAATTTTTTGAACGGGATCGTTTGTTTTTTTTCAGACTAGACTGCCCTTGCCAAACATTGGACGTCAGAGGCAATAACTTCAAAGCAATGGGCGAGTGTAAGATGTCATTGGGAGAGGTGTGTTGAATGAGCAGAAGTTCCCCGGCCAGCCTGGCGTTGCAGCACGATGCGCTGCGGCGGCAGAGGCTCCTGGAGCTTGCTCAAAGGGCTGCTGCTGCTGCTGCTGCTGCTGCTGCTGCTTTCACATCCTGTTACGTTTCAGGAAACCTCGCTCAGTCTCCCTGAAAGTGAATGAAGTGGTTTCATTCTCGTTACTTTGCAGATGTCCATGCTTTATTTCGTTTCAGAGGGAAAAGGGAAGGTGAAGGGCCATCCCTTGACCAGAAACCAGATGTACCTGCCGAGAACGAAACAAAGAAGCCCAAAGCCTTGCAGCTGCCTGAAATGCTGCAGGTACTTACTGTATTTCCAGGGAAGCCAGTGAAGAGAAAAAAGGGAATGTTATCCCTTATGTCCCTTCCTAATTTCCTAAGCTCTATAATCTGATTTTTCACCGGCTGAAGATGACCCACTGAATAACTGACCCAAAGATGTTCAGTGCCTCTTGAGAGCTGTGGCTAGGCAAGATAACAGCAACCCTGCTAAAGGGAAAACAGAAGAGAAAATGATGATGACTTCTCCCAGAGCAAGGGCAAGAGCTGTTGTTCAAAGCTTTCCAGGATTGTGCAGGATCCTCTCCTGCTTCCTTTTTCTGTGAAGGAGGCTGTGATGAACTGGTGTGCCTCCTGTGTGTGAAGAAACAGTGATGCCCGGCTGGCTTCGTGGCTGTTAGCTGTAGTGATATTACAATAACTGATCAAACTGGCAGTCCCTACTGGATTAACTAAGTCCTTCTCTGCATTGTACAGGCAGGGAATTCAAGGTGCAGGGAAGCTGTCTTGTCCGAAGACACCTGATGAATTAACATCAAAGTCCACAGTAAAAATCCTTGAGGCCAAATGCTGATTTCAAATGCCCACATTACCAGTTATATCACAAAATCATAGAATGGTTTAAGTTGGAAGGGACCTTAAAGATCATCTAGTTGCAATCCCCTTGCCATGGGCAAGGACACCTCCTCCTAGACCAGATTGCTCAAAGCCTCATCCAACCTGGCCTTGAACACTTCCAGGGATGGGGCCTCCACAGCTTCCCTGGGCAACCTATTCCAGTTACCCTCACAGTAAAGAATTTCTTCCTGAGATCTAATCTAAATCTACCCTCTTCTAGTTTGAAGTTCTATCACTACATGCCCTCGTAAAAAGTCCCTCTCCAGCTTTCCTGTAGACCCCTTTCAGATACTGGAAGGCTGCTATAAGGTCTCCCCGGAGCCTTCTCTTCCCCAGACTGAACAACCCCAACTCTCATTCTGTCCTCATAGCAGAGGTGTTCTAATCCTCTGATCATCTTCGTGGCCCTCCTCTGGACCCACTCCAACAGGTCCGTGTCCTTCTTACGCTGGGGGCTCCAGAGCTGGACACAGTATTCCAGGTGGGGTTAAAAAGTATTTAACTGATGTTTTGTTTGCACACATCTTTACTGATAATTCAAGCCATGTGACAATTTAAATTTATATGTCTAACATTAGAATTAAAGGTAAGAAAACCTCAGGCCTGGAGATAAATCACAAAATGCAATGAACCTGAACCCAAGGGTAATTTGCTGCTTGTTTTCTAGAGATGGTGTTTCAATGACCAGGGTTTCTTAAAGAAATAACCATACTCTTGATGCTTTATCTGCTGAATGTGAATACACAGATTTTGCCATGGTAGCACAGGCTAAGAGAGACCCCAGCCAGCTCTAATCAGAAAAGCAGCAGAGCACGTTGCAATTACATAGCAGGTTTTTCTCAGCATCACTCACAGCGGGACTCATAACAATTGGACTCTTTACAAAAACACTCTTCTTAATATTGACAGCACTCTTTTGTAATTGACCGACAGGTGTTTGGAGTTTAAATACATATTCATGAGGATTGTGATAGGCATTTTGTCAAAGCACTAAATATTACGCTCCATTCTTCCAGCTTCAGGGTTTGCTGCGAGCCACACGTGCTCCCTACAGCTTTTGAAAGATGCTGGGCTTTGTGAATTTTCTCTGGTAACATAGACTGTATCTCAGGCAAGTGGGATAACTGAAAGAAGTTATAAGAGTTGCAGTTGGAAGATATTTAGCCTATATTGCAGCTCACGAACACCATCACATTCCTCTCTACAGTTGTCTATTCAGAAGTCTGTCAGTGCAAGTCTAACATTTCTTTTTTTTTTTTTTTTATGATTATTTTGCAGCAATGTAACAGGGTCATAGACACCAGCTAAAACTGGACAAGACCCTGTTTGGGTTTATTTGGAAGAAGGTGGAACATGGCCGTTTCCTATGAGCGTGGCTGATTGCTTCATCCCAGTATCACTTCTTCCAGCCTTCCTCTTATCTCCTTACCGCGTACCACGCTATGTAACCACAGCTTTTCAGACTGGTTTTGGGGCTTTGGGCCTTTCAGCAAGGAAAGTTTTCCATTTCTTCATCATTTTCCCTGAAGCTCTCATCTTTTCTAATCTCCTCATACAGCCAGGAGTGCCTCGCATTAGCGCTGGCTGGCCTTGTGCCTCACTGCCGCTCTTTGCTGCTGAAACATTAACATTTCTGTCCTTATGGGTAACTCTCACTGAGAAAATCTGGCTGCTTCTTCTTCTTGGCCAACAACAAGGGTGAACAGAACAATAAATTCAGTAAAGCATATTCTGGGGTGAGAGGGCTGGGAAGGTGCTGGTTCCCCAATACTGGTCAGTGGTGTGAAACTCTTCCAGTTCTCATGTTGGCTCGGTGGCACTCACCGGGGTTTTGACAGCTCTGCATACACTAGCAGCAGAAATTTCCGAGCGAAACTGGCCTGGCTCGCTGCCATCTCTTTGGCTGCTGTTGCTGGATTTCCTTGGAGCCAGTGAGATCACAGTCTCCAAACACTGCAGCTTCCCAGCAATATGCTGGAGGAAAGGACCCCGTCACTAAGTCTTTTATAATGTTTGGCTTAATGTCGGTTGAAACGAAAAACAAATTACATACACCAACATCCCCTCTGAAATAGGATGACCTTTTCCTGCAACGCTCCACAAGCTGTGTACCCTTGTCACATCTCCCTGTTTGACCACTGTGTGTGTTTTTCAGTAGTGATGGGGACTATGTCTCAGTGTCCTTCAGAGTACTCTGTACACACAGCCTGGGTACAGGTCTTGCTTTTTACCTGTTCTGATTCCAAAATAAAATTGTACAGAATTCAACGCACAAAAAATGGTAACGATCCCTAGATCTAGGTTTTGCATTAGATTAATTATGTCAAAGAACACAACTCTGGCACCCTGGACTTCAGTTTTGAAAATCTCACTGTGTCTCTTACAGTGAATCCTTCCCCTCAGAAATAATTTTTTCATTAGCTCCCTAAATTATTTTGGAGTCACCCTCTTAGGAAAGACTTTCTCGCTCCACTATTCTGGAAATGGTGCCTTCAAATATGCTTCTGGAAAAGCGTTATGTTACTGGGTGGCTGGACTGCCCTCCAACAAGAAGTCTTTTCGCTTCTGAATGTGTTATGGTCTTCCTCTAGAATAAATTACACGCAGGTATTTCTACTCAGTGCAGCAGATATTAAGATAGCTGGGCAGTTTTGGCAGACAGAAAGCAGGCAGGTATTTCTGTGAGCAGATAGGAAGTGAGTAAGTTGCTCTATCAGAGTTGTAGTGGAACAAATCGGGCACCAAGGCAGCACAGGGCCTGGAAAGGCTCCCAAGCATTCCTAGTGTCCTCACCCCGGGTACAGAGTAAAGGAAGTCTCAGACACAGAGACAACAAAATGCTCCCTGGTAACATTTGGCGGTTACCTTAGGCCCTTCCCATGTGCAGTGTCTTTTTTCCAGCCTTCTTTTTCTTGTGTAGAAAAATCAAATTGCAGCCAATAGTCTCTCTTTGATTTCCAAAGGTTTACAGGGGCAGTGGATGTTGTGATCTTTCTCTTACTACCTTTCCCTGGACTTTACCCCACTGGGCAGTACTGGCGGCAGGGGAAATATGTGTGTGTGAATGCATTTGTCCTTTTTTGCTGGCTCATCACAATATTTCGGCTTCTAATCAGGCTGAATAATACAGTTGTATTCTGACTCTTTATCTTATTCTCTCTTTTAGTACCCTGAACATCGATGTAGCTGTGACATAACGCATGTTGAGCTACCTGTCGTTCTGCCATGATTCATGTGCTAACGGGTGTTCTGCTCGGACTGTCCTGGCTGTGTCAGGCTGTGAAGTCAGATGTGAGCTATTTCCCAGGAACGGCTTAATGCGCTTCTAAAAGATCTGCATGTACTATCTGTTAGCGGCCTGACTCACCCATTTTTTTGGCAAAAAACCCCCCAACTTCCATGGCTTTTGGAAAACGGACACTTGAAAAATGTCTTCTGTCTTCAGAAGCAGAAAAAGCAAAACCCATCAACAGTTGGTGAGTGATACTGTTGCCAAACTATCCCATTACTATGAGATAAAATAGAACAAGGATCACTCTTGGGCTGACTGTGGAAAAAATAATGACAATAGAATAAAGAACATTTGCAACGCGGAATGCAGTATGAGTAATCTACAAGCGCGCTCCATGCGTGCCTGTTCTGGAAGGGGAGTTCAGCACTTTTTGCAGGGAAATGAGAGGGCTGAGAATGCTACATGTTCACAATCTAATGTGTGGGCAGGCCAAGAAAGTACCAGACTGACCTTCTTCGACCTCTACCTAGCATGGGTGAAAAGCTCCCAGTTTTTTGCCTTCGAGGCCCTGGGGATGGAGGTTACTGGAACGTGAAGGCAGTAACAAAAGGATTCCACCAGGACCCCATACCGGTGGTTTTTGCAGTAAATGTAGTGACTGAGGTCACTGTATTTTGAAGTAGATATCTTGAGCATCTTCAGTCAGTATATTCATGGTAGCACAAGGTTCAGTAGAAAGTGCAAAACTTCCCTGGAAAGATGGAGAGTTAATTGAATACTTATCCTAAATTCAGCATTGCCATGCCTAGTTTAAAAGCTTAGGTATAGCAGGATACAGCTGTCTAAAATACTGATCTTATCCTCTTGGGATTTAAGGTCTGACTCTTGCCCTATATCTTATGTTAAGAAAAAAAGCTGCTAGAACAGAATGGCAATCCTTTATGTAGTCTTTCCATCGGGTGGGGAATGGAGAAGCACAGGACAACAGCCCCTTTGTGGGAATTTACTATCAGTCTTTGGTACTAACAGTATTTTGTGTTGACATCCATGGACAAAATAAAGGGATATGAAGTGCACTGAAGACTAAACTGTCTTGTGGAAGACTGCCATGCACAAAAAACTGCCGAGGCCAGCAGCCACCTTTGCTTATAGCTTTTGCAGATTTAATTTATTGCTCTGCTACAGAGCTGGACAAACTGTCCTCACAAGCAAAGAACCCCCATCAGATCTGTGTATTTTCTCCAGAATGTATAGCTCATCCTACATCTCCTGGGAAGGCAGGGAATCTCTGGAAGACAGACACAATATGCTGAATTCCTCTTGTGTCCAGCACCCACGCCTGCTCTCCACGGGCTCTGCAATGCCTCTCCCCAAAAGAAGGGCACGGGGAGCTGGAGGAGGTGGCAGCAGCGGCCTAAGGCTGGGATGAGGAGGAAGGCTGAAGAAGGTGGCAGTAGATGAAGGGCATGGGGCCAGAGCCCCAGTCTGGGGAAACAATAAAGCACCCGCAAGGTGGTAAGTTTCTCAGCTGGGCTGGAGTTGTACTAGGTAGCTTTTCAGGACCATCTGGAGTACAAGGAACGTAAAGTGGTCTCATCATGCGAAAACAGCTATCCCCAAATGAGTTACTTGGTTTGAAAAATTACTTATTTTTTGGCAGCGGGAAACTGCTTGGAGAAAACATTTTTTAAAAAAGCACATTTATCAGTCTTTCAGAATATTTCACATTTCTTAGAAATGGCGTGGGTTTTTTGGATCAACAGAGTAGGATTTTAAAAATAGCAACATGGACTCCTACTACCTTTCTAACAGCTAATCAGTAGTTATGTGCCAGGATGAATTCTTTTTGCCTAACTTATATGAAGTCCTCTCTGGCTGCTCCATGATAACTGCCTAGGAAGTCCTAAGAATACAGAAAATTTCCTGAGTCTTATTTAAAAAGCAGGACTCATTGTTGGCCAAAATGGCTAAAACATTTTTCTTATCTTAAGTTATTTTTACTCTTTCACCTTGCTACAAAACATGTCTAGCAATTTTTTAGAAAGATTCTTCATTCTATAAACGTGCTTTAAGCATCTTATGAATTCTTTGGCTGCTAATTTTGATGAGCAAGGTGCATACATCTGGCACTCAGTGTTTGTGCAAAGTCCTGCTTTAGAGTCCAGCATTAAGTTCAGTGTTTAATAAATCTCTTGTTCTTCCTTCTGCTCCAACACCCATAAAAATCCTATGATGACTCTTGAATAAGATGCCCTGGCTGATCTACCATATTAAGCAGGTGAGATACTGTATATAAGAAATGCAACCTCCAATTCACGTTTTGAAAAATGTTTTGTGTGCTTGTTAGGGTTTTATGATATTCTCTTAATAGACAGTTTAGGTATATTGTAATGATCTTGAGTTTAATCCCTAAATGTCTTACTAGCTGTGCTCTGGCTGTATTAAGGAAATGATTTTTGAAGCAACAATGAGAACAGGCAAATTCAGCTGTTATTTGAGAAAATGTAGTAGCTGGTTAGTCTGGGAAGTTATGCAGAGATTGGTTTAAGATAGACATGACAGCTGTGAATTGTGATGTTTGTTACCTACGTTCTCACATTAGGGCATGCGTTATTTGGCTTGTTCATCAAATTGTAAAATTAATAGCTTGCGCAATCCATGCAATTTGTTCCTTTTAAATTCCCTCCCTTCAAGTCTCGATGATAGTGTGTTCCAGTAAATCAACAGCAGAGATTTTTTTTCCTTCCTGGTATTTGTATGAAGCTTCAAATAATGTTGTTTTAGCCCTTACAAATTGAGAGCAACCAATAGTAGTTGGACACATCTCTCATTTCAAAGTTGGCAGACGACCCTGTGAAATCCCACATGTGTACCTCTGCCAAGTGGAGAGGGAAAGCAAAATGAGGGAAGGAGAGCCACCGCTCTACTGTACAGCCGGCTGGCGGGTGGTGCGTCAGCAGAATGACTCTCACTTGACACAATCAAGTAGGAGACCATGGGGGGCCATGTACAAATAATTAGGTTTATTTCTCCTCAGGGCTTTATTCACTGCTGGAAATGATATGTAGAACGGAAGAAGCAGATTAGGAATGAGGTCTGAGGGGACATTATTTGAAAGTCTGTTTGAAAGTCTGCTTGTACTGTAACCACCTTCACTGGAAGAGAGGTCCCTAAGGGTTGATTTGCTTTCGCAGAATGGTCTCAACCCTTTTAAAAACAATGAAACAACATTGGAAGGTTATTATTTTTTTTTTATTGTATCTTCTTGTTTTTGGTTAGTCCTCAGAGCATTTTAAAACTTCACCTTCCTGAAGTATTTTATAATCATTTAGGTACTAATTATACACTGCATATTAAGGATATAGCAGCTGCCTTCCAAGGTTTAGGATGTAAAATGAAGGCATTCAAAATAACCCACTACCAATCAAACCCTAAACCTAATATTGAGAGAGATGTTTAGTTCAAAATGAAAAATAAATGAAAGACCTTAGTTTGAGGAAATTGTAGGCACACATTAATTTCTACAATTGTCCAAAGACTTTTTTTCCTTGGCACTGGAAGTTACCACCAGTAGGGAAGGATTCAGGCATGGTCCTTTTGTTACCTTCTGTGCTACAGAAGGTGAACCACTGGCAATTTCTTGGTTGCCATAAGAAGCCCCTGTAGGCCACTGATAATCACCAGGCTTTAAAAGCCAAACAACAGGGGTGCTTTTCATTTTCTAGATACCTGAAGCTGAAGTCATTGCAGTGTTCAGCATCTTACCAAAGAAACTGTGATATCTGAAGGAATGCAGACAGTATCAGAAGGGAGGAAGACCTGAGGTCTCTGCCATTAATTCATTTGTGGAGCTGCAGCTGCCTTGAAATCATTTAATTTTGCAAATGAGACAACTTTTGTGAATGAAACATTTTATGAAAAATGTTGCTATTTTTTGGTCCAATCTATGGACAGCCTCAGGAAAAGCTCTTTGTCTTCAGTTTCCCATGGGAATAATATTAATGCCATCTTTTCCCTCAGATAAATTCATGGTTTTGAGGTTTTCGAAGGCTGTAGTAGAAATCTGGTTGAGGTAGCACCTCTCCGCCACTGCTGGGGTAGAAAACTTCAGGAAAGACACAGATGGCAATAGGTGAGAAGAGGCCATCTGTTGAACAAAGAGTGAAAGTGCTGAGCAGCTCTCCCCTCCCCTGAGCAGCACGCTTCCTGCACCCTGCATGAGGTGAGAATCCCCTGGAGAAGATAGTTCATATTCCTGGGAGTAAAGACAATCTCACAATGTATAAACCCGGAGGAGCCTGTGTGATCCAGGCCTGCTAATGTGCTTCCAAGTAAGCGATTTCCTTCTAACCCACTTATCTTTAAGTGGTATGTAATATTCATCATGGAGAGTAGCCATGGACTTGAAGTGGATGA
>VFFE01006905.1:1124600-1307384 GCA_008921705.1 Burhinus oedicnemus
CCACCAGGACTCCCAGGTCCCTTTCCACCGAGCTGCTTTCCAACAGGTCAGCCCCTAACCTGTACTGGTGCATGGGGTTATTCCTCCCCAAGTGCAGTACCTTACACTTGCCCTTGTTGAACTTCACGAGGTTTCTCTCTGCCCAACTCTCCAGCCTGTCCAGGTCACACTGAATGGCAGCACAGCCTTCCGGTGTGTCAGTCGCCCCTCCCAGTTTTGTGCCATCAGCAAACTTGCTGATGGTACCCTCTACCCCTTCATCCAGGTCATTGATGAATATGTTGAACAGGACTGTACCCAGTGCTGACCCCTGGGGAACACCACTTGTCACAGACCTCCAACTAGACTCTGTGCCACTAATCACAACCCTTGGAGCTCTATCTGCCAGCCAGTTTTCAATCCAGCCCACAGTCCATTCATCCAACCCACACTTCCTAAGCTTTCCTATGAGGATGCTGTGGGAGACAGTGTCAAAAGCCTTGCTGAAGTCAAGGTAGACAACATCCACTGCCTCCCCCTCATCTATTTGTCCAGTCACGCCATTGTAGAAGGCTATCAGATTAGTCAGACATGACTCCCCCTTGGTGAATCCATGTTGGCTACTTCTGATAACTTTCTTTTCCTCCAGATGTTTTGAAATGACTCCCAGAACGAGTTGTTCCATCATCTTTCCAGTGATGGAGGTGAGGCTGACTGGCCTGTAGTTTCCCGGGTCTTCCTTCTTGCCCTTTTTGAAGACTGGAGTGACATTGGCTTTCCTCCAGTCTTCAGGCACCTCGCCTGTTCTCCACGACCTTTCAAAGGTGATGGAGAGTGGCCCAGGAATGACTTCTGCCAGCTCCCTCAGCACTCGTGGGTGCATTCCATCAGGACCCATGGACTTGTGGATATCCAGTTTACTTAACTGATCTCTAACTTGATCCTCCTCAACCAAGGGAAAGTCCTCCTTCCTCCAGTTGCACCAAAACTCATACAGTGACCGAGTCTATAATAGAAAAAAATGTTTGCATACCAATTAGAAGGAAACTGAACATTGTTTAAAAACATAGAGCTAATAATAGCTGTTCAGAGCATCTACCTATGGTAGATAGATATCTACAAGAAGGTATTGGTAGAGACATAAAGCTAGACTATGTTAGCCAGTGACTTTAGCATCCAGGACTGTGGAATACGATCTTAAATTTAATTCAACTGCACTAAATGTCTACTGGAGCTCTGGAATGTCTACTTCTCTGGAAGGAGTAGAATAGTGTCATCAGTGAACATCGCTATTTCAGTACTCGGCCTTTTTCACACAATATGGGAATATATTAGACAGTATAGGCTCTAACATGAGTCTGTGGGATTCAGTTAGTGATTTTCCTCCACAGTGAAAAAGACTCTTTATTCTTCTCTGTGGTTTTTTATCTTTTAATCATTGCTTAGCCATGCAAAGTCCTTCACTCTTATCCCATGGAAACTTCCCTTAAAAGCCAATGTCAAATGCTCTTTGGAGATCCGAGTGGACTTTATCAACTGGATCCACCTAGTTAGTCTGCATGCTTGTAGACTTCTTCAAAGAACTCCAATGGATTTGTGAAACATAACTTTCCCTTTGGAAAAGCTTTGTTGAGTCTTTTTTGGTACGTCATATGCATTTGGTTTCAACCATTTATTCAACAGGTTTTTTTCTACCAGTTTTCCTGAAATGTGAGTGCTAGGCCTCAGCCTAAGATAGTTTCAAGGACCATGGCTTTAAGGGAGCAGTTATGAACCATAGTGTATACACATATATAATACTATATACACATATATACACTAAAACATGTGTATTTTTATATATTTTGTATATAAAGCATCCAACATAACAACAATATATGATACATTATTATAAATGATGTGTTATAATAATTTTTATATATAAAAATGTATGTATTTTAACAAACCGTTTCCCCTTCCTACTGTAACCCCATATCCTGCAATTGCAAGGATGATTTCAGGGAGTGACACAAATGGCATTTTTATGAAACTTTTCATGGAATTATGAACTTGGTACTAGAATAATTTTAATTTGGGGATTTTCCTAAACATCAGAGAACAACAACAGCCTATATCAGATCCCAGTAAAACCCATTGAAGAATTTGCATACAGTTGTAGAGGAAGGACTAGTACAGTGCAACAAGTATGAGTCCAATGGCACTTCCATCACCGCAATTTCATTTTTTCCATGACTCATTAAAAAATCCAAAGGGTCTCTTTTTAACCATACTATTTTTAAACTTCCATGGAGTTGAAGCAGCTGATTGCTCCAGATAGTAGCAAGAGAAAGACCTGTGTGTAAGGTGTGTTGTGGCATTGGTGAGGGGCACAGATGGATCACATCAACCCTTCCTGGCTAGCAGATGTCCCCAGGAGTAGTGGTATCCGACCAGAGTCAACCAGGCTACAGACACCTCCTGTTTTTGTTGGAGCTGGTGCCAGCACAGCACCTGTCCCCAGATCACAGCAGAAACAATAGGGAGTGCCCGTTTGCCGTAGTCCCATAATATTAAGGACATGCATAGTTCTCGGAAGGATCCAAGGCCACCAACTTTGTGAGGAAGAACATTTTGATGCTGAAACTGCTTGCATCTGTAGGCACAAGAGTCTGTCTAAGAATCAAAGGTTCAGTCATAGCACTGAGCCTCACTTGAGTCATGTTGGAGCTTTGCAGGAAACAATGTGCATGTGTTAAATTTTAGATATAGCCTGATCATTTTTGTTCTGCAAAGTACTATATGCAGGAAACACTTTTCTTTGATAAGTTCCTCATTTAAAAAACTAAGTATGACTTTATTTTCAATGCATTGCGATTTCCCCTCTTTGTTTTTTAAATCATTTGCCACTTTTGCCTTTCACATTTATGCCCTGCACGTAAAAGAAATATCACCTGAATGTAAAAGAAGTATTATGCAGAAGGACCTATGTTTTCTGTGTGTTAGAGGACATTGAAGCCATTACATAAGAAGCTATACTCTACATTTTGAAAAGCGTTGTGGCTTATGAAGGAAAGTATTTCATCACGCTTAAGGAGTTGAGAAATGTTAGTACATGAATAAGAAAAATAGTGTCTAGACATTACTTGTTTTTTCTCAGTGCAGTTAACCATTAACATAATTTATTATGTTTTATTTGATGAAAGAAGATCCCATTCCTTTAGCTAAGAGGCCATCCAATTTCAATGCCCAGATACGCACTTTACAAATGCATTTCTTGACTCCTTTTTTAATAAGTGGCCCTACTAAAGCTACTGCAAGTCTAATGTGGATCTGCATTGGCACTAGAAGAACAAGTTAACTGATTTAATGTATTGTTTATGTGCATCTGTTATGGGTCTGGGGTGCATTGGTGAGATTCAGAAATAGACCCAGGAAAGGCATCAGGACTTAGCGCAAAGCTGTGCACAGCAAAGAGGAATTCTGCACTGGGTAAGTCCCAGTTGAGCTCATTCCAATGAGTGACTCCTTTGCCCAGCAGCGGACTCCAAAAGATCTATCCTCTCTGTAACTCTGAAGATATCTCCACTGAACTGCACTCCTGTAACAACCTATTGTCTTCAGGTGACAAAATGTTGTGGTTTAACCCCAGCCAGCAACTAGGACCATGCAGCCGCTCACTCCCTCCCCCCTCCCTTTCCCGAGCAGGGTAGGAGAAGAGAGAGAAAAGGAGGGGGAAAAAAAACCCTTGTGGGTTGAGATAAAGACAGTTTAATAGAACAGTAACAGAAGAGGAAAATAATAATAATAATAATAATAATAATAATAATAATAATAATAATAATAATAATAATAATAATAGTAAAAGAACATACAAAATAAAGTGATACAACACAAGTTGCTCTCACCACCCAGTTGCCCAGCTCGTCCTGACCAGTGATCACAGATTCCTGCCCCCTGGCCAACCGTGAGTTATACATGGAGCATGACGTCTATGGTACGGAACATCTCTTTGGCCAGCTTGTGCTATCTATGCTCCCTGTCAGCTCCTATGGGAAGCTGAAAAGGTCCTTGACTAATGTAAACATTACTTAGCAACAACTAAAACAATATGTGTCATCAACATTATTCTCATACTAAATCCAGAACACAGCAGTTACTAGAAAGAAAACTAACTCTATCCTAGCTAAAACCAGGACACAAAATATTTAAGGTTGATTCATACGTTTCACTGAAAGAGAGACTATGCTTTCCTTACACCTAGCTGTATTGGACTGAAAGAAGACCACCCAGATGCCACACACACTGTGTGAAACCCAAGGTCTCGGCATTGACACTTCCCACAAGCCTTCCTCCTGGCCCAAGCCAACAATGCCTCCCTTTGTGCTCTGCTGCTCAGATAAAGACAATAAAAAGAAAACTGGCAGAAGTAGTTTACTATTTTAAACAAGAAATAAAACCTCACAGTACCTTCAAGGGGAAACACAGAAACAGCTACGCTGCAGCACCAGGATGCATCATCTAATCCAGTCTATGAGTGTATATATATAGTAAAATTTTCTAGGATGGGCTATGGAAGCTGGCCTAGACAAAGTAGGTGAAGTCTTTCAACATGTTTATGTTGTGCAAAGGGAACACTGTGCCTTGAAAAGGTTCTTGAGACTCAGAGCTTGGGATCTTGCCCTTCCCTTATCCCCAGAACCAGACATCTCATCAGAGATCAGGTTGGTCAGCCATGATTTGCCTTTGAACAACCTAAGCTGACGGCTCCCAATCATCTTCATGACCTTCACATGGCTCGAAATGATTTCCAGGAGGATTTGCTCCATAACCTTCCCTGGACCTAAGACCAAGCTGATTGGCCTGCATTTCTCTGTGTTGTTATTCTTGAAGATAGTTGTGACAATTGGACTTGATGATCTTAAAGGTCTTTTCCAACCTAAATGATTCTATGAATCTATGTGATGTGTTTTTTCTAAACGTCAGACATCTGCCCCCATCACAATGACCTTTCAAAGATGATAGAGAGGGACAGCACAATAACTACCTCGGGACTTACAAGTGCATCCTATTTAGTCCTGTGGACTTGTATCTATCCAACTGGCTCCAGTACTCCTTAACTGTGTCTTCCTCAGCTGTGAGCACTTTTCACTCTACTGGGGCCCTGAGTGCACTAGTAGGCTGTAATTGCCTTGACCACCCTCACCTGGGACCTCCACCCACACACCCACTGACCATGGGGCCAGGAGCTCCCTTAAATGCAGGCCCAGGCTATGAGTCTCTTCCTGAGCTATGTTACAGCTGTAGGACCTGTTTTCAGTCCTGTTTCCTGGTGGTCATGAGTTATTTGGATTTCCTGGGTTGACTTTGGATTTAACTTGTTACCTTACCTTTGACTAATGATTGCTGGATGGTTGATGGGGCCTGTTGTTGTCACTGCTCCTGCTCAGGAGCTGTAGGACCATGACCCAATGGTAAGATCCCTGCCTGTGCTGTCCTTACCTTTGGTCACCCTCCCTACTGGAGCAGCCATCCCCTTGCTGCCTCCTGATGTGCTCCCACAGACTAGGCTAGTAGGATCAGGGAAATGGGAGACCAGGTGGTAGACCTGACTGTCGAAATCTAAGGCCAGAAAGAAAAGCATTGAGTACTTCAGCTTACTCCATGTCTTTTGTCACTAGGTTCCCTGCCCCACTACACAGCAGTGCTGTGTCTTCCTTAGATTTCATTTTGCTGCCAATGTGGTTACAGAAGTCCTTCTTGCTGACCTACGTGCCCCCTGCAAGTTCCAACCCAGCTGAGCCTTGTCCTTTCTAGCTTCACTGCTGTAAATTCAAACAAAGTTTCTATATTCCTCCTGGGTAGCCTGTCTCTGTTTCTACCTTCTCTGTGCTTTCCTTTTGCATTTGAGCTCAGCCAGGAGCTGTCTGACTCTTCCGTAAGCACCTTCTAGCACCTTTGGTTCCTGCATAGCAGAACAGGCTTTACTTGGTTCAGAACTCTCCTCAATTCTCAACCAGGTTCATTGGGAGCTTTTGAGTCATTTCACTGCAAGCTAGATTTGTTTCCAGGCTTTCCTATAAAGTAAATGTCCCTTGCTGGGTGGAAACTGGAACATTTGAGACATCAGTTCACTGTAAAAGATACTGTGAGGTGGTAAAGGAACTAGTGGTGGACAGAAATATGAATGCAAAATCATAGTACATACTTTCAGTGTGAATCGCATGGTTAAAATGCTAGTCTTGCCTGGTGGTGTTTCTTCTGATCTGCAAGCAGATCTGCAATGTATGTTCTTATATGCAGGGAATATTGTAAGTTTTCAGGAGTTTCAGTCCACTCATCCTCTAACACAAAACCAAATAGTTGCTAGCCATAATGCCAGTTCCTGTCGTGCTGTCATGGGCTGGGTTAGCTCTCCAGAGGACAGCTGAGGGTGCCAAAAGCTTGAGCAGGGTTGCATGGGTCCCTGCTGCCTGCCTCTGCAGGCAGAAGGTGATGGCCAGCTGGGATGCAGCTGTGCAGTGGCTCCTCCACGTGCCAAGTACCTGCTGGGGCTGTACAGTGCTCACTGTGGAGCAAGGGCTTCAAACCTCTTCTCCCAGGTATGGCCCTACCACCTGGTACAGCTGCTACTACCCTTGGGTGTTAGAGCAGCAGCTGCTCGCTCTTTGCTGGCCCTGCCTGTGGACTGCAGCAGCGTAGTGTTAACATCAGATTTGTTGAAAGCTTGTTAAATTCTGCTACCTGGTGGAGCTTTATACAAATCCCAACCCATAATCAAGATTTTATATGAACTTTTATGGAAGGAGCCTTAATCGGTAGAAAGACATGAGGTGACATTGTTTTCTGGCCCACCTCCTGTTGCAGTGGAGAACCCCCAGTTCTGAACACGCTGAGCCTGACCCAGTCTTTGTTTTAGGGGAATCCCCCCGCCATGTTGTACAGCAATATATATACCTCCACGTCTTTTCAACAAGAAGTATTTTAACATCAGAGAAAAATACCGGATACAGAAAACACAAACTTTTTTGAGGTGTGGGAGTGACAGCAGCACATGATGTGCTCAGCTGCGTTCAGAGGAGGGGACTGGGGAAACGACTGATTTCACCAAATTTGCTTTATACCAGCTTACGGGCATGGTGCACACTAGTGACTCTCATGTCTGTGCGATGATATTACTGGGATTTGCTGGGCAATGTCTCACGTGTCAGCTAGATAGAACTGGGAATACTAAGAAGTTGTATCAGGCCAAATTTGAGTACAGATGATAAAGCAACTGGGAATAAGGACAAAATAGCACTAATTTCACAGAAGTAATGTCAAAAAGATGTTTTAGTTTGCATGTGGTGAATTTCATGAGAAGATATGTCATTTAGTTTTAGCCCAATTTACATGAATAACAACTAATTAAAGAAAAAATAAAGGATGAAAAAAAACTTCTAATAATCTATTAAAAAAAAAAAAGCAGTCTGAGGGGACCTAATATATACTTAATGGAGGAGCTAAAAATAGAGCTGCATGTAATTATGGCAGGAAAAAATTCTCAAAGCCAAACTGCAGAGCTCCCCCAAAATGGTAGTCAGTAAGGCGTCCTTAGGGAGAAAGAGGTGAGCAGGTTTTACGTTACAGCTTTCACACGCCTTCCAACAGGACCCTCCAGCCCCACTCCCCCTGGGGCCGTAGGGTCTCTTGGAACCCCAACCACCTAGGTAAGAGGATCCATCTACCAGCCCCCGAGCGGATGGCTAATGCAGCCAGCATTTCCACTTGCTCTCAGCCTCGGCTCTCCCTGGCGGCTGCTTTCCAGCCTCACCACACCTGGAGCTCCGGGCTGCTCCTGCGGGGCGGGTAAAGCCGGGGAGGAGCGGGCACTAGGGGGAGCCAGCCGCCCGCCCTGCGCTCCCGCTGCGCCGCCCGAGCCGCCGCCGCCGCAGCCCGCTCGCCCTGCGGCCACGCACAGGGCTCTCCGTGGGAAAACGCACCCTGGGAGCCTCCCCTGCCTGCCCGAGTCAATAACGCCCGGGGAGCTGGCGGTTCATTTCTCCGGCAGCCGAAGGGATGCGAAGAGAAGATGGAGTTTAGTTTAACTAAAAGCAGAGCGTGCCACCCATTGCTAAAGGTAAACAACAATAATAAATATTTAGGTTTCAAGAACGCAGATAGTGAGGTTATGGTAAGGAGATAGGAATCTAAATATTAAATAGTTATAAATAATACTTTAAACAGTATTATTTAAGTACTAATCACTATTTAAAACACCAGCCCACAATGACCAAAATTTTCACGGGTGTCTGATGAATTGAGTTGCTCAGCCAAACGTATTCTCAGGGTTTGATTTGTCACAGGTTGACTGTTCAGTGCTGTGTATTACTTTGGCCTCTTTAAAGTATTTAAGGTCAGAAACCAGGATTGCCCATCTCATCAGAAGAGGTTATCCAAGGTGACTAGTACGGCCTGAGCACGGCTTCTCAGAGCGAACAGTGAGCAAGGCAGCGCCCTGGTCCCATACTGAAACACCAATGGCCTTTGGAAATCTTTCCCCTGAAAGACATGATCCTGTCTCAAAATCTAGGCCAGAATTTATAAAACATTACACAAATAGAGGGAAGAGGAGTTAAAGGGGGTTGAAAGAAATCTTCTGTTAGTTAAAAAACATTTTTTGTTCATTTCTCCTCCAATGAATAGGATATAAGTGATGGAGGAGGGGGAAAAAACTAGGAAGATTTACTTGACAAAAACGCCAAGTAGACTGAGAGAGCAATAGAAAGGCATTGAACGCAAATTAAATTAAGCAGAGAAAAGTTCAAAGTTACAGTCTTTTCAGCTATGCTCTTTGGTCAAAAGCTGAATCATTTATGATCAGAGTTGGTGCTTTATTCTGCTGAGCACTTGGAGACACTGAGCTCCCTGCTTTACCTTCAGCTAGGAGAAGTTACTAGAGCTTGTGAGGGGAAAAGACATTCATATAGTAGAGTACTAAAAAATGCTATCTAAAATGCTACTTCCGTGTTAAAATTAAAATGGAAAACTTCAGAAACACTGAAGATGCTATTGGAAATGCATCTGGCTTCTTTTTGCAGCTGGAAGGCATCACCCTGTTTGGTTACTTGGCTCAGCCATCACGGGAGTCCTGTGTTGGCAGTGCTTGATGACAAGGCTAGTCTGGTGGCAACTTCTAATTCAGAGGGGAGGTTCAGCCACCCAAGCTACAAATCCAACTTGGTATTGCAGGAAAACCCAATTTCTCATTTCCTGTAGTCAAAACTTTGTTTTTTTTATTAAAAAGCTGGGGTTTTAAAATTGTGCTTTGGAATGTTGCCTGATTTTTTCCAAGGAAAAAAGTAATAATTTCCTAGAAATAGTAGAAGTTTCTAGTAAAAAGTTAAAACCTTTCAACTATCCATGAAAAAAAGTCTTAACAAAATTTCTGGCTAGCTCTGGGATTTGCTGCCTTATTTACATAGATAATTCTATGCAAATTTAAGGGGAAACATGAAATGACCATATTTTTAAAGTTAGCTAAAACGGAAACACAGTCCGTAGGGGACAGGAATACAGATGATGTGTTTGAACTTAAATTGGCAGAGCACAAAACAACTACCCAATTATTAGACATTATTGCTAAATTAATATAGAAAAAAGAAGTGGTTGTTCCCTCTGGGAGATTGGCTAGGAGTGTGCAAAGCAGACAGCAAAGCCTGGAAGGAGACTGTAGGTCCTTGGGTGATCCAGGGCAAGGCTCCATCACTATCATGACTAATAGAGCTATAAGGCGACTGTTACAGACTGTAGCTGATCCATTGGTTCCAGATATGCTCAACAATCAGTATCTAGATATGCTAATTTACAGTATATTACTCAAACTAAAGGATGTTTCTACGGTCCGCTAATAGTTCCAAAAGATTATCATTTGCTGGTTAGCAGAAAAGACAAAGCCAGGTCTTAAGTGGTGGAGAAGCTTTATTTTTATGTAGTTTTGTGATTCTGTTCTTCAACAATCCTGCACTAATTCGAAATGGTTTATAATCCACCAGGACCAGATTTGAATATCACGGGTGCCAAGGCAAAAATATTGTGGTGGAACACAAGCCAGTGAGCAAGCCAGATTAGGCAGAAACTGTGTGATGAAGATAGAAAAAAAATTAAGGTAGGCTGGAAAGCAGAAGTGAGCTGTGGATTGGGATTTAAGGGAATGGTTTAACTGACAATTTGCAATTGGAGCATAGGAAATGCCAGAATGTAAGATTTTAATGTAATGTTACATAGTATACAAATCAGTTAATGTATTATATTGCAGATCATAATTATACAACATTATGATACCAATTTGATGCATTATAATATTTTGTACTATTGCTGTAATTATATAATTGCACAAATTATAATGTTACATATTATACTAATACATAACTCATTAAGACCCTAAAGCACATGGGGCAGTGCTGCAAAATTCTGGTTTTCCTTCCTGATGGGCTTCTTGGAATATTTGGGTGATCCTCGTGTAATGGGACCAAAATCCATATATTGTCACTTCACCATCTTGCAGTTTTCACTTGTTTTTCATCAGCTGATGTCTACCTCTAGCTACATTTAGCACTAGATGTACATAAAAGAATTATCTGCAGCTTCCAGCTAAGGCCACTAGTTACTCTCAGCGATAAAGCCTCACGCTTGTAATATTTACAGTCCTGAGCTCCCACCACAAGGCTGGCTCTAGGATGGGTGAAATAGCAGAGGGATTAGAGGCGTGTTGCTCCTCTGCCCCCATTCTTCTGCACAGCTGGTAAACCCTCAGCTGTCGGCTCCCCATAAACCTCCTGTTAAAGAAGGTACTCTTTGCTCCAGGCACTTAGAATGCATAAATCATTTTTACTGTATGCCTTACATGCAAGATTATTATTATTTAAATCTAAGATGGCTTATTAGTAAAATTGTTCAATAAACACTGCTGCATAATTCATTGCGTAGACTGGGAGCTTTTAAGTCTAATGTGCCACATAATGTACTTTGTGTCTTCAGTGGAATACAGACAAATACAGGCAGTTGTTCTCGTTTTCAGTAGCATCGGCCAAGTCATTAAAACATCACCCTTATTGTTGTCCTAAGTTCTCTGCTCCCAGTCAGTGCGGTTTCCCACCTGCAGTCCCCTGCTGGGCCCTCAGTTTCTGGAGAAAATGCAGGTGGAAGGTTGCAGCCCTCAGAAATGCTTCCTCAGTGCTTCGTGGTAGGAGCGAGGTCCTTGTTGACATCCTGCTAGCATGTTCGCTCCCAGTGTTTGTCATTTGCACAATTTGCTACCATAAATGTTCTTAAGGTTATATGTTGGGCTATTTCAGGAAAGCGTTCAATTTTTAAAATTTTTTTGTTGCATAATTTTGAGCTGCCCCCCACATAATAAATTACTTGGAGATTGTTTCAACTGGAAAAGCAGATATTTCTGTTTTCCCCACATTTTTGATGTTCTTTCAAATAATTTAATTCTTAAAGGTCAGAATGTCCAAGGATGTGTGATTAGTGCTAGAACTCATTCTGATGTTGAGGTGATAATAATGTTAAGAGTAGGTTAAGATTTAGGTCAGCTATCCTACTGATGGTCACTGTGATATCATAGGAAGTTGCCATATTCCCAGGACAAAAACTCCAAGGCCTGCGTTCAGAAAACTTAAACACTACTAGCTCTGTGAACCTAGTATGCACTATCAGTTAGATGCATCTGTCCTTGGATCGAAGTAAAAATGCAATGAAAACATGAGAACAAGGTCCCTATGGGCTTCCTCTGGGGAGGCAGAACTCAGAACTGCCAAACTCTGTGAACTGTATTTAAGCCAACAAAGCTATTAAGATAATCTATGCACCCCACAGAGAATTCTTCTGGAATGACCTTCTGGTTCATGGCTTGTTTGATTTTTTCTGGCTGAGTTTTGATGTTTCTTTGACAGGTTCTGGAGAGTTGCATCCAGCCTTGTTTGGCTGGTGGTGGAGAGTGCTAAAGCCACGGACCTTGGGGGAGTGCCAGGGAGGTGAAAAGGGCCAAACTGTGAACGATCCTTCTTAACTCTGCTTCTACAAAGGGAGTGCATGTAAAGGAAGAGGAAATATGGTACCTGAAGAGATGAAAACTAACATAATTTGTGAAGGGAATCCATGTCTGAACTGTAAGTCACTGTCTTGATTTCTAGTCTTGTGTATGTCCTCCTATAGCTTCTGCCGACGAGTTATACTTGCAGTCTTACGATGTAGATACCGCTAGGTCAAGTTGCTCAGCAGCTATTGCATTACTGACTGCTGTGTTTATTATGGTCATGCATCCTGCAGATTGCTACTGCTGCATAATTCACCTGTGTGAGGCAAGCAAAGAAGAGAACAAACTCTTCCAGGATGTCATGAAAACCAAACTGCAAATAGCATTAGAAAAACATCTTTAGAACACTGCGATTTTGCAGTAAAGTTTATAAAAAGTCTGGTCTTGGAAAACCGAGACTTAACTTTGATTAGAATTAAATGAACAATTTCATGCTGGTGGGGTATAGGCAATGGTTATTAATTATTCATTTGATCCATTTCAGAGTGCTTTGATCCTTGCAGAAGCAGAGCTGAAGTAGTAAGGCCTCAGCCATCTATGCCTTGGATATTAATGGTATTCTGTTGCGATGGGTAGTTCTGGTTGCACTGCTGAATACTGATTTGTTAGGGGTGTTGCTGCTTCAGCTGCATCCAGGAAAAGAGAGCCAGACTGCAGCCCTTTGTCTCTTAGTTCAATTTCCTTGATTACCTCTCCTTACCTTTCAGAACAGTAATGCATTGATGACACTTTGGCTGAATGAGTTGTATTTGAAACCTGTCTTTTATTACTTTGTTGTTAAAGAACCTGAGCAGTTGCTGTGTCAAAACCTGGCAGTCTTACACTACAGTCAGCAGCAATAGCCACAAGGCAATCCAGCAGTTCCCATGGCCTCATCCAAAATGTGAGATTTGTTTAACACTGTAGTCGTGCAAGCAGGCTGTATAGGACTACGTACCGTCTTCCACCACAGCCACGACAGAGGGAAAAACAGAAGCAACTCTTCCCTTAGTGAGGCAGCAGTTCTTAAACAAAGATGATTTCCTGGATCACGTTGCCTCCTTTCCACCAAATGCAACGCTCATTGGAAGGAACTGTCACAGGTCCGTGGATGAGATCAGTAGACTCAGTGACAACAGTCTGGCTACAGGACTGGAAATACTGGTGCCAGGATGATGGGAACTCATACATACGTAGAAAAAAATATTCAAAGAAATTTCATACACTGAACTGGCACATAAGGAAACAAGTGCAGGTTCCCTCACATGAGGAGTCAGCCCATGGAGCTTGTTACTTGGCAGGACAATCAAATTCAGACTGATTTCCCATTCTCTGAATATCTCTTTTTACTCCTAAAGACAGTACCTTACCTCCTCTTACTCCCTCCACGTCCCCAAAATTGTTTCTCATTACTTGCTGTTGGGAAGACAGATAGAAAAAAAAATAATTGTAACCCACAAAGTGCTGAATTAAGATCAAGGAAATACTGCTGTGATGGAGACATCACTGACATTGTTTATTTTAATTTTCCTTTTAAAATAACCCCCCCCCCCAATTTCAGGGAAGAAATCAAGATAACTGAATGTAACTTTCATGACATATACAACAGGATCGTTGTCCGAACTGGAACTACATGTCCTGGGTTGTAGAGTTTTGAATATGCCCAGATTCTCCAGAACTGGAATGTCCTTACTAAGCTACTCTTTTTGAAGACCAGCTCATGGCCTCTTCATAGATTCTACAACCTTTCATGTGTCAGTCACTCCTTCATGATGCCAAAAGCAAACAGGCCTCCCTCTCTGGAGTTGTTCAGCAATAGCAATGGGATTTCATCAGGCCTTTATGGAATGAGGGCACTTTAAGTGTTGTCTGTGGTGGTAATGCATTCTGGGCTAAAATCTCCTGTACAGTACGTATACGTCATCTAAAAACAGTTTATTCTAATATTGACCACAGAGAAAAAAAGATGCAGACTTTGGAGGGAGAGTTAATATTTTTCTTAGACTGGTGGATGGAGTGAAGATAGAATCAAGAGAGAAGGCTTCAGGCAGATGCACAAATGGTTCTTAATCTTGACAGTGTCTTTGGGAGGAAGGAGAAACAAGAGCAGCGTGGAGAACGACGTGAAATTGGAGCCCACAGTGGAAACAGAGACACTGCTCTCTTCGATGAACAAAAAGGGACGAGGTGCTCCAAAAGCAAGAAGCCAGATTTAAATGCCATTGTGCTGGATGGGGGAATGTGCTGGTTATGGGACCGATTGTTTTAGTTAATTTTCAGCTGGATCAGTTTTTCAGCCTAGTCCACTGCAAAAGGTAGTTCTGGCAGCAGAGCGGCGATAGCGGCATCCGGGAATAGGAGAGTCTGAGTCTCCTTTCATGGCTGCACCAGCTTACGTCAGCCTCTAAGGAGCTGGCGAGCCTGTGACAGCACACTTCGGATGGTCACAGGCAAGCTAACCCCGTATTAAAAGTGTTGCGTATGTGATGGCCAGCCCTGTACCCAATTATAACAGTATAACTTCAGCAAGGTAGTAATTGAAATAGGCCATGAAAAGAATTATTCAGCTTTATTTTCTAAATTTCTTTTTGACCTCTGATGCAGAGGGGGAAGCCACTTTTATCTGGTACTGTTTTTTACAGGAGTAAAGGTGTCAGAGAGGCTGAAAAAAGAAAATACTAATCTTCTCCTTATGCTTCAATAAACTAATTTAAGTGGGAACACCATTTGGGGGTCAAACATAAGAACTGGCTGACGTTTTCTGACTGCCTCTGAAAATGCAAAGTAGCTGTTCAGGATTTGTTGGGTTTTTTTTTTTGCTTTGGGAGTGACTTATGTAGAAACCCTGAGAAACATCCATTATGCTAGTTTGGACAGGCAGGAAGAATATTCACCGCAGTCACAAAAACAATGCAGGGACTTTCAGGAATATCCTACCTTGTCTGTACTTTTGGTGCATTTTGCCTGTATGTTAATCATTACTTAATACACTCTTGCTCTTATTACAGCATTTCCTACTGAATTCATTCTAGACTATAGAAGTTATTTAGCCCATAAGCACAGATTTTAGGGATGTTTTTAGATATTATTAGCCTATACTAATGACTGCTTTCAAGGTAAACATAAAATTATTGTAGTTGGCTGAACAGGCTTTGGGGAGTCCATTATAAAGAGGTTTTCTGCTTAAAATTGTTGTTCTGTGTTTTAACAACCAGGGCAGGCTGATCTATGAGTCTGGTATTTTTTTGTTGTTGGAGGTTTTTTAAACAACAATTCTGATATCATTCATTATTCACTTGAGATGACATTACAATAAATTAATATTAAAATATTTAAATGTAGAACAAAGAGTTTAAAAAGTTACAGAGACTGCTCACCCGAGATGCAGCCTTGGTGCTTCATTAGTTGCGGCTCTGTGTTGCCAGGCTGAGGTACCTCTGTTGCACCTCATTAGCCTTTTTTTTCTTTAATGCTGACTGGACTGTATTCAGGCTGTGGTGTGTACAATCTATTTAAAAACAGCTACTCTCCATAGCCTGATTCGCCTGTGCAAACTGGAATTGTCTTCACCTGAAAACTACAGCGATCTAGAATTTTATAACAATAACAATAAAATCTTCATGTGGTTTGATTTTTCTCCTTGCCAGAAGCTTACATTTCCAGGAGATTTCAAGGTGTGTTGCTGACATTGTTCATTCCAATACAAGAAAAGAGGCTTTGCAAAACCTCAGATTTTTGTGGTTAGCCTAAAATTCAGGAATAGTGGCACTAATGGAGGGAGAGAGAAATGGCATCTTTGCTAACAAGGCCAAATTTTTTTAGCCTTCTTTGGTGTCAACCTCATCTCATACGCAGAGAGAAGAGGTCTCTCAGCTTCCCGAGAAGGCTGGCCCATCCTGAATCAATACTCAGTGGCATAGCCAGCTCACCCTGTTCCCAGCTCTGAGGCTGGGCAGCGAAATCCTCCCTCTCCCGAGGACATACTCTGCTCCCGGAGCAGCCTGCAGTGGTGGGGCAGGGGACAGGCAGCGAATGGGTGCTGATGGCTCAGCAGATGACTGAAAGTCCTTAATCCCAGTAATAATACTAACACAGCCATATGGTCCAGAGCCGTAGGAGAAGCCATTTTTCTAACAGTAGGCAATATCCAGAGTTCAGCTGGGGGGGGGGGGGAAAGACAAGCTTTCAAGCAGTTAAGCCCTTTGCCATGTGCAGTGTTGAGGAGGACCTCTGTAGCTATTCTGAACCATTTACATGTTGACAAGTACAAATCATTCAGCTCAGTTACAAACAATTGTGCTTTTTGTGCTGAAATCTTGTCCTCCAGCTAAACTAGGCACTGTTCATCCTGGGGATGGCTGTCAGAAGCAGATGAGATCTGGTGCAGACCACAAGGGGAAGTGCCCTGCTCCTGGGGCGTGCGAGATGGACAGGCGTTTGGCATCGGCACATGGGGAGCAAGGGAGTCCCCAGGGGGGACACAGTGCCCTACACTTACACGAGTGGTCTCTCCTAAGGCAGAGACCAGCAGAAGGAGACAGGAGAACCAAAGCCCCTCAGCAGTGGGCTGAGAGCTGCAGAGGGTGTCACCACGGAGGTGATCTAGCTACCCTGCGGCGTAGTGGGGGTGCAGCGCGTTCACCCAGTAAATGCCACTCTTAGAACACTTGGATTTTCCCTTTATTCTCAACTTAGGACCATAGACATAAATCTGAGCCTGGCTTTCTTCCCAAAAGGCTGTTTGTAGGGGCTTTCCTCTGGAAAATCTTCTGTTTCCCCCTGCTAATCCTCCCTGGCCCAGGGCCTGCCGGCATGACGCAGCATGGCAGCCCGGCCTTTCCGAGGCGTCGGGGTTAAATCTGCCAGGTCTACAGGCTTAAACCTGAATGCAGGGCCACGCAACACAGCGGTGAGCAAATGGCGGAGGGGAGGGGGCACAGGAAAGTGTCTGCTGCTTCCACTCGAGGCCACCTGGAGCTGCTCTGGACCCGGCAAAGCAGCTGGCACTCGCCGTCTCCCACTGTTGGGCAGGGGTGGTGGAGGGAGGTGGCAGAGGCAGCGGAAGCAGTGGTGGCTCTTCCACCTTGGGGAGGTAAACCGGACACGCAGAGATATAACTTTGTATTCCTCTGCCTCAGTTTTTATGGTTTTGGGCCAGTTTTAGTTTGTGACTGCATGTGATGCCAGCTTGATCTTTGCTCCTTACGTGCTTTTAAAAAAATTTAAGTTGCAAAAAGTATACCTACCTGTGGTTTTAAAAAGCCCTTTCTGCTGGGTATTGTCACTGTCATTGTATTTATGCTGTATTTGCCCTCTTTAAAACCTCATCAGAGAAACTTAAGGTTTTGAATTTGCAGCTGTGCCATGTTAATTCAAAGATAGCTTTAAAATGAACCCAGTGGATTAAATGCAAGCAGAAGACTGAGTGACTTGTGTTGATGTGCAGATATCAAAGGGACGTAGGTGTCGGTGAATGGGCTCAGTGGAGGGCCACCAAGATGGTTGAGGCCGGAGCGCTTGCCCAGTGAGGCAAGGCTGATGGAACTGGGCTTGTTCAGCCCTGCCGTGGCTTCAGCTGGGATGGAGGTAACTTTTTGCTAGCAGCGGGTGTAGTGCTATGTTTTGGATTTGGCATGAGAAATAGTGTTGATAGCACACTGTCGATTTCAGCTGTGGCTAAGCTTTCAAGGCCTTTTCTGCTCCTCACACTGCCCCACCAGTGAGTAGGCTAGCGGGGCACAAGAAGCTGGGAGGGGACACAGCCGGGACAGCTGACCCCAACTGACCAAAGGGATATCCCATACCATGTGACGTCATGCTCAGCATGTAAAGCTGGGGGAAGAAGAAGGAAGGGGGGGAAGTTTGGAGTTATGGCGTTTGTCTTGCCAAGTAACCATTACGGGTGACGGAGCCCTGCTTTCCTGGAGATGGCTGAACATCTGCCTGCCAATGGGAAGCAGTGAATGAATTCCCTGTTTTGCTTTGCTTGTGTGCACAGTTTTTGCTTTACTTATTAAACTGTGTTTATGTCAACCCATGAGTTTTCTCAGTTTTACTTTTCTGATTCTCTCCTCAATCCCAACCGGGGAGAGTGAGCAAGTGGCTGCGTGGTCCTATCTGCCAACTGGGCTTAAACAACAAGCCTGGGAAAGAGGTGGCTTCAGGGGGACCTTACAGCAGCCTGTCAGGGAGTTTGGGTGATTACAGAGAAGATGGGGCCAGATGTTTTTCAGAGGTGCACAGTGAAAGGATGAGAGGCAACAGACACAAGTTTCATCAAGGGAAATTCTGACTGGATGGAAGGAAAACAACTTCACTGTGAAGGTGGTTAAGCAATGGAAGAGGTTGTGTGGAAAAAATGTGTGGTCTCCATAGAGATAATCAAAATTAACTAGACAAGACTCTGAGCAACCTGATGTAACTTTGAGCCTGGCCCTGCTCTGAGCAGGCCTAGGACCAGATGACCTCCAGAAGCCCCTTTCAACCTAAAGTTTTTAATGATTCTGTGACTCTTTTCAGTTATAAGATAAAACTAATTTCTATTTTAAAATGCTTTGTATGAATTTGCACAGAAAGGAAAGTGAATGCCCTAAACCGTAACCTTTTAATTCATACAATCAGGTAAAATGGAATTATTTATTATTTAATGTAGAGGTACTACACGAACCTTTAATCATGCAAATGACAACTATTGCTTTCCTTATCTACATGTTCATAAGCACAGTACCTGATCAACTTCTACTAGTGCTCTAAGCAACATGACTAACATCTGGCATGTAGTTTGTTTCATGGTTACTGGCATTCTCTTCTATCTGTTTAGATCTTGACTCCTTTTGTTAGGGACATTCACATAAACAGGATGTTTCTCTTGCTGCCTGTACTGATATCGTATTGATGCGAGTTCTCCTGCAATAGCCATTTTTAGCAAGGTAACATTAAAGGCGGTGATTACCAGCAAACAAAATCAAACCTGCATTCAAAATGACAAAATAAAATGGAATCTTGTCCAGATCCTGCTAGAAAAACTGCTCTCTGTCTCCACTTCATCTGATAGCAGCAAATGTAATTTGCACAGCTGTTCTTCAGGGACTTACACAAAGGCTTCAGGCTCTGGGAAGACCTAACCTTTGTTTCTTTCTGGGCTGATTCTATCTCATTTTTATAAGGTCATAAATCAAGGCGAGAGAGAGAGAAAATATATTTGGGCTTTTGAATGCAAAATGAATGAGGAAAAAAGCTGTCATTTAAAGTAAAATCCTTCCCCCAACCCTTCTTCTTCCCAAGTGCAAGCTCCCTGCTGTACAAATCAAAAGTATGCACCGAGACGGTGCCTAAATCTTTTATGAAATGGGCCCTTCACTTGCACTTCAATGGAGCTTGCTGTGCATTAAAATTTCTTTTAATGGCAGAAGGAAATAATTCTGCAATTAGAGCAGAGTGTTCCCTGCTGCACCTGGTATTTGGGTTGGATATGGGGCAGATGAACTACAGAAGGGAAAGAGAATTGATGTTAGTATCTTTGTGCTGTCTTCTCATGGACCACAAGACCTGAAGGTCCCTACAGTCCTGTAAGGGTAGAAAGCATGTAGCTTTTGAGATCCATAAGGCTCCTATACGTAGTTCCTGCATAGTTCTTATGCTCACACTATGTTGCCCGACCTGCAATGTCACCCATCCTGCAGCAGGCATGTGGTAGCATGGGTATAGTTAAGCAATCTAAATCTCAAGCCAAGGTGGGAAGTAAGCCAGCAAGGGTGGCCAAGGTCAACATCACTCGTTTGCCCAGGGACCCAGTTGCATGCCAGCACTCTCCCACAGGAAGCACATGGAAGTGCCCCTGGGCAGGTACGACTGTCTTCCTCAGATGAATGCTTCCTGGCATTCCCTCAGCCCTCCAGTGTACTCATCTCAAGGCTTGAGGACACACGGGGATTTTGACATGAGATAGTTCACGGACACGCACCAATTCACCCAGCCATGGAGAAGTGGATTCTCTGATGTCAGGCATACTCCTTTCTCATTCAGCTCTCTTGCTTCTCTCCAGCCACTTTATTGCCTGCACAATTCTGCCCCACTAACCATGAGGCAGAGGATATACGAGTACTACCTTGTTTCCCCAAATCCTCCCTCTTGCACAATATCCTCTATACCATAGGAGGCATCTTTGCAGTTCCTCACCCTTGTGCAGACATCTGAGGGTTGAAAGAATTGCTCCATTCTTTTCTTAAGTTGTTGACATTCATATAGCCCAGGCAAGACTAACTCAGATCAATGCAGCTCACAAGGGTGCATGCTCACAGCCGTATTAGCACCAGCCTTCAAAGAAACCCCCTCAAGCCCAAAAACAACAAAAAAGGAGGCTTCAAAGGATATGTCTACCCCTCCACAACATAATATCCCATGCTCGCTGCAAACAATAGTAGCAGAAAAATCTGCCCTAACAAGATTCAAGGAAGACATTGAAGTACACTCAGCTGGATTCCCTAGGAAGAACAGACTCCTCCAATATGGAAGAGATATTTTTCTTCTAAATGGTGGGTATGTTTAATAATACAAAAGCTGCAGTACCATTGTCCAAATATTTGTTTTTATCTCTGTGTAGGCAAGCCTGGCTCTGTTCAGTCAGATCTTGCTTTACTATATACTTCCAGTGTGGAATCCTTCCCTACATGTTTTTGAGTTTTATAAATATCCGTGCTACCTCTAATGCTCCCTTCATTGTATTATTTAGGTATAAACTCCAATTATTGACTCATGTGTAGAGCAGGGAAAAGCCCTCATTTCCTTATACTTTAACCTAGTATATTTTAGTGTCTCAGTTGTTGCTTTGTTTTGACCTGGCATCAGACATGAGATATAGTTGTGTTTAGAATAATTTTTCATCATTGCTTCTTGCAGCTGCCAGTGAGTTTATTAAAACTGAAAAGGTAATACCCCATATTCTTTTATGTGTGCTGGTTTTTCTCTTCCAGTTCCTTTTGCTGGAATGAGAAGTCTTTGAATCTAATCAGTTTTTAAATACAAATTTAAGGAAAAAATGCACTAGAGGTTTGGGGGTTTTTTTGAGAACTGGATGTACAGCTATGATAAAAATATTTTCAACATCATGTTGCAGTATGCTACATTTCTGCCTGTGCTGTCTTTGTACATTCTGTATCCTATTTTATTTCAGCCTTTTCTCTGTGTTAAGAAGTAAATGGTAAAGTGTATCAGTACTGGATGTTCTTGTGAAGGCTTGTACTGAAGTACAGAGCTAAGATCAAGCTTCATTCATGCTTCCTAGGTGCTACTGAAATGAAGTATTTGTTTTGCTGCTGACAATTGTAGGATAAGTTTGTAATGACAGAAAAGATGTTTCCTTTCTCGGTCTATGTTTATTTGGAATCTTACAGTAAGACACAAGAAAAGCCCCTAGAAATTACACTGAATATGTTGAATTACAATTTGTTTTAATCTTGTCTACATAGTTACTAGCTACTGCTCAATCACTGAAATCTCATTTCCTTCTCTGAAAATTAACAACAAAGAACCACCACATAATTTTGGGAAGCTACATGCCATAGCTGCTTCCTGCAGTCATCCTCCATTCTCATCTTCTCATGCTAATTTACCCCAAATTCCGACTGCACAGCTGAGTAATGACTACCAAACATATAGGCAGATAGATGGGTAGCCCACCTCCCCCTCCCCCCCATCTTTTGATTTCCATATCTACCAGATTAAGGGCTATCTGGAATGTCCTTTCCTATAATCTTGTTCAGTAAAACATCTTTCTTTCTGTTCCAACTTCAAAAGACAACAAAAAGGTATCTTTTAATCTACAGTGACTGGCAGATGGCCATTACCTAGCATTTTACTTTCCTTGAGTGTAGTTTATCAATGCTGCATCGATGCCATTCTCTCTTTGATGTTAGAAGACTTGAGCTTGCACAGTGGGGTTTTTTTCCAGAAATCACATTCCATTGTCTCTGCAATCATCGTCTATTCTCATTTTCACATAATTGCCGCTTTATTAAGCAAAGTATTTAGAAAGTTCCTCCCAAAACCTTTACACTGAGTGCTTTTCAAAAATTAAATGCTAACAGAACAATTTCTCTCCCTTCTCTCCCTTCCATCACCAGAGGAGTGTTAATTAGCAGGGCTGTTTTTCTCATTTTTTTTCAATCTTTTCCCCTAAAATCTGTATGTGATAGTTAGACACCATACTGATGTGGGTGGCATAAGAACTAGAATAGAATAAAGAAATATTAGAACAGCCCAATATTGGAGAGTACATTGCCTGCCTTAGTGAAGGTACACACGAGAAGAAGTTGTGGTGGGAAAGGCACGTGAAAGAAGAAGCGAAGAAATGGAGGAGGATTTTTATGATTTAGTTTGGACCTGGTCTTGCAAATATCTGCTGCTGAGGTTATACTCTGTGGACCTGACTGCATAATTTCACATGGCACAGAATCACGTTGGAAGGTGACAATAGCAGAACTGAGCCAAAACTGATGCTGTGTGAAGTAAACCACAGGAGAAGGTTCACAAATTCAAAATTATTGTTTCATTTCATGCAGGCAACTGAATATTGCAGCACTGGCATTCACAGACTTTTGCTGATGCTCTAACTGGCTGCTCAGCTTTAATTATAGGCAGACATGGCAGGAACATGCATGCAAATGGAATCTTGGTTGCAGGGGTACTTGGAGGGCAACTGTTCCACCAGAAATCACTAGCAAGTGGCAGCCACAACTAGAAAGACGACGCCTTTCCAAAGAAGCTGGAGCTAAGAAGCCAGGAGGATACCTTGCAATGGGAACACGCTCGCAGAGAAACTCAGGCTTTTATTCCATGCAACTCATTCCTAGTGGACAGTCTAACATCACTCTGTGAGGAAGCTGTTTGAGAGGGAGATGAGGTAGTAGCTCAAATCTGAAGGTCCACTGAACCAAACCACTAACCTAGCGTCAACACTTGTTACATATGCTGCTGTGTACTGGCTTGCACAACAGCCTTCTCACTTTATGTGCATGGCTTTTACTATCTCCCTCTGCCTACTGCCTAGTAAAGAGCCACCATAACATTTAGTATTTACTACAGCTTTTGACAAACTGAATCCTAGCAAACTTGAGCACAATTCTTCTGAAAAAGTAGAACTTTGCCCATTGAGAGAATTTCCTGCCCATCTCTGTGGCACCTTGCAGGCTCTACTGGATGGATGAGGAGTGTGAGATCCACAGCATCACAGAGCAGCAGTATGAGTTCAGATAATGCCTAAAGGAACATTACTCTATTAAGAGCATACTTTATCAATATATATCGTAGAGGTGTACTGCAATGTACACATGGATGACATAGTCACCACAAACAATGTGGTGGGGTTTCTTTGATAGATGTACAGCACTGCCATCAAAAACCAGCTCCTTCCAACCTGGTGTGGAGGTTGCAAATAAATATCCTGTCTCACCTCAAGCATTGACATACTGCCAATCTTAAGCAGGCATCGTTATCCCCAGTGCTGTATTTCTAAAACAATTTTTCAAGAGCACATAGCTATCACATTGCCAAGGTTCACAGTTTGTGTAATCACAGAACCACTGAGGCTGGAAGGGACCTTGGGGGGCACCTAGACAACCTCCTGCTGAGGTTTCTTATGGCTTTGCCCAGTTGGGTCCAGAGCTTTCCTAGGCAACCTCTTAAATTATAACTGTTTTTGCTTTTCCTCTTAACAAACAAACAAACAAACAAACAAACAAACACTTTTAAAAAGACTTTTCCTTTCTAGGCAATAGAAAATATTTTTTCTCCTGATTTGCTGAAATGGTTTCAATAGATCTGACAAGTGTCAACCAGTCTGGAGGAAATTCCAGCAGTGGTTACATAAATGCCAGAAAACAGGCATGTTTAGAGGGAATGCTGTTGCTGAGCCATGGCTGTGTCACTACAGGTATTACTAGACTTAAAAGAGACAGCACTACATTAGTAACCCTCATCTGAATGACCCCAGGTCAGTTCTAGTTGGATGAGATGTACATTTAAATATCTTCACATCAAAGAAAAGGCAGAAATAATTACACCGACATCCGCCACTTTCATTTTTAAACCAATTCATCCATTGTGGTTGTCTCTAATCTAAATGCTATCTTCAAAAAATTTTGCAGTAGATATATTATAGTAGGTAGAGCAATCCCTTCCTCCTGTCGTGAAAGAACAGATCGTTCAAGACACGAGCCTGGGCTGTGTTGAAGGCAGTTAAAATTACAGCCAGTTCCCAAAATAGATGTCAAAAGCCCAGCAGGCTCCTCTTCCCTCCACGGCTGCCCACGTCGTGGGAAGTGTTCCACCATCATTACGCTCATTAGACAGCTCTTCTCCTACCTTCCCAGACCCGAGAAGGAGACCTTGCCTTCTGAACCCATTCTTAGTCCTACCCACACATTCCCTGGACCCCCAAACCAGCTGGGTTTAGCTCGAGAATTTAGCCTTGGAGAGTGTCCGCAAAATTGTGTTATTAATTTGCATAGAAGTATAGAATAAAATTGGTATATGGCTGCTTTTTCATTTCCAGGCATGCATGCTGAGGAGAAACAGCCCTACATGGGGAAGCAGATTTTAAGCCACTGGCATGTGATCACAGAGCTGATGGAATACCGATTCCCACGTTCAGCAGATGGCAGGTGAAAAACCCCATGCCAGGATGGTGATAAACAGGGAAGCTCTCTTCATCCTTCCATGGGCACAATTTGTGTTGGCACAGTCCTCAGGCCGCACAAAACCATTCCCTCTCCCCACCTGCAGTATTGCAGCGGGGCTCCAGCCATGCCTTTTACACAGGTAACGGCCTTTTCCTGGGTAACGAGCACACTTAGGCCTCTAAAGATATTTTGCAGCACCCAAAGGGTCAGTAGCGCTAAACACCTCCAGAGCAAAGCGCCGTGGAGGCGACTGCAACCTGAACCTTCCACTGTGGTCTCCTGAGTTATAATACTGTGCCCACAGTCAGCCGGCTGGCAGAAAATAGGCATGGATGCTGTTGGCTGGAAAGAGCAGAACTTGGCGAGGGAGCTTTGCATGTCCTCCAAGCCTTTCACTAGTATTGCACAGCTTGGTCTGAAGACAGAGCTGGGGGCAAGTTCTGGCCTCCCGATCTCAAGGACACAGACCCTTCAGATGATGCAAACTCACCTTCAGCAGCAGTTTGTTGCCAGGGAAACTGCCCAATTCCTATTGGGCTGCAAGAAAATCCCTCTCCCTCCCCACTTTTTCAGTGTGTTTAGAGAGTGTCGATCCTGAGGCTACCAGTACCCCGGCTTCCTCTCCCAGCTCTCTCCAAAACACCAGTAACGAAGCAATCGGGACAGTTCAGCAATCAGCATCTTGATAAAATCCTTCCTCTTTGACAGTCAGTAGGAAATAAATCCCTCGCTGGAGCCTGCTACAAACACAAAACCCAGGCACAGATAACATCCCTAAAAAAGGATGTGTAAGACAAAGACTAATCAAGGATTCTGCAGCTATCAGAGGAAGGTATTTTCTATGGCAGAGAAAATACCTCATTTTCCTGAGTATTTCCCATGCGATTTTACCTTCATGCAAACTGTAAACGTGGAGCCTGGAACCCAAGAGATCTCTAGAGGTTCTGTGAATTTTCAACATCATTAAGCACAGGATTAAAAGAAATTGGAAGCAAAATACAAGCTTTCCGGTGTCTAGTATATCTGTTCTTACATGAAGGTTAGGTGAGGTGAAGGAGAGATAGAAGTGGCTAGAAGAAAGCCATACAAAATTTCATCTTTTGACATATCTAAATGGAAAAGCTGGAATGGAAATCCAAATAGTGAAACAGCAGCCTCAAAGCACTTATTGATAGCAATAGGTTTAGCTTAGAAAAGGATTCGTATGCTCCAAATATTTTTGTAGGTACTTTGCTGATGTATGCATACATTACAATACTTGTTTTAACTTTCTCCACCACCTCTAAGGAGAGGATGAAGGCTCCCCTGATGATGGATCAAACCATGCAGAAAGTCCGGATCAGTGTTTGGGAAAATACAGGTTAGTTTTTTTTGTGATGTTTGATGATGAGCATTACCAATTCCTTTCTAGCTATTAGAGACACCTATTGAGCTTGAGACATGCATATTACATTTAAATTCCACTTCAGTAGGTGTAGAAATCTATCAGTGAGTGCTCTGTCCAAAGCACGCTGCCTATTGCTGAACATTTCTGAAATATGCATTGATTTCAAAAAGGTAATAAATGTATTTTCACCCCAACTTTTAACTGCTTCACTCTGCGATTTATCTCACCACTCCTCTAGAAAAGCTGAGTGATGATAGCATTAGAATTTGTTGCCTTGAGAAGACACAGGGACATTCAGGTTGCAGGAGCTTTATATTTAAGGTTATAATTCTGCTTTGAAGCACCATGCCTTAAGACTTCAAAAAGAATTTTCCTCTGCAGTAAGGAAGGGGTGGAGAAAGAGAAAAAAAAACAGCTGTAACCTTGCAAGGTGTACAGTGGACCTCACAGTATAAAAATATCTTGGGAGCTGTACCTGAATTTATCTCAGTATTCACTGAAGCCAAACCCTCTATTACCAAAGATTTAGTAACTGCAATTTGCAAGTGACTGCTGAGTCTTACATCACTGACCATACTTCATCACACTTTTGCTGTCGTACTTTTTTGCACACCATGTGTTAAAGACAAGCCAATTGAGATATTATAAAAGAATTTGGTAAGTCTTTCTGCTCCCTGGGCTCTCTGCTCTTATTCCCATCAGATGACTAATGCACAAGCAGGACAAACCGAAACCAGTCTCTAATTAGCAAAGCTAACTAGTTCCAGTAAGTTAAGACCCAAACCTTTTCACTATTGTGGGGGGTGGGGGAAAAGTAATTTCACTTCCCGCTCCTAGTTTCCCCAGTTAAAACCGATCTCATCTCCTAGTGTTTACACACCTGATGGCCTGCCAACATTTGCACACCCTGGGAGGTTAACAGAATCAAGGGAACAGGGAAATCCATGGGCATAAAATAGGGAGCAAACATCCAAAGGGATGCTCTCCTTCATGACTAAAGCATGTACACATACCTGTAGCTCACCTATTAGTTGTTTCTAATTCCTTTGGATGTAGAATACATTATTCTGATATTATTTTTGCCAAACCCAAGCTTTTACATTTTTTTTGCCTACATCAAAGATTGGAAGTTCTTAAAAACAATGTTATAAGCCTAGTTTTCATGCATTACTTGTTAGTCAATTAAAAAATAAAAAAAGCACAGAACGTCTGGATTCTTTGGGAGTTGTCTTATGTCCCCAGTACAGCTTCCACTTTCCAATGAAAAACAGTTGGACTGATTCATGACTAGCCCAAGACTTAGTCATTTCCAAGACTGCTACTCAAGGAGAGACCCTGAACCGTACTTGGGCAGAACACCAGCAGGTGCAGCAAAGGCTGGTGTGCACAGGGGAAGGCATCAAAGGCAGACAGTGCCAGGACATGGAAGAGGAGTGATGGGGAGGGAGCCCAGGAAGTATATTGCATGGGTCCAGGTGTCCCACTGCCAAGGGAAGGCCGCTCCAGGAGAGCGAGAACTGGATCAGACTGGGCAGGCAAGTGGACACGGACAGGAGGCATCAGACAGAAGATTGCTTGGTTGGTTGGAGATATCGATGACGCCTTCAGAAAGGCTGGGGAAGGGAGGTTCCCAGAGCAGCTGAGCTTGTCCCCAGCAGTTTTGTGCCCTTTGTGCTCTGTGCTGTGGCTGGGTGAGGTCATTCCCCTTTCCTCTTCCTCTCCGCTTTTGTGGTGAAGTGACATCTTTGGCTCCAAACCGGACAAAGGCAGAGCAGACTGTGTGATTATTTCCTTCCCAGGGCAGGTCAGGTCTCCCATCACTGAGTGTAAGACTGGGGCTGTCTTAAGACTTTTCAAGGCCACCAACACAGAGATAATGAAGGACCTGCGGCCCCTGGGGGCAGAGGAACTGCTGTGTTTCTGCTAAGAGGCTTAGGCAATTTTTGCACCCAACACATCGTCCTGCAAAAGAGGAAAGGGGAAAGACGTGTTCACAAGGGAAATGCTGCCCTGCGGTCAGGGGCCGTCCCCATGGTTTGAAGAAGCAGGAGGCACAGCTCTCCAGTATACACAAGAAGCCAGCTCAGTGTTTCAGTGTTTCCCCTAATTCCCCTGGTTTCTCTTCAAATATTAATTTGGAAATCCCATATTCCTAACCCATGTGCTTTGGACTGTGCTCATAGCACAGAGCAGCCGCACAGCCCCATGTTCACACTGGGTGCGTTTCAGTGGTGTTTGGGGTGAGACTTTGGTGGGCATGGACTAGGTTGCTTTCAGAGGAAACTTAACCAGGTGCTGTTATCCAGGTGTGCAGAGAGAAAAATGTGCTTTAAGCCCTGCTGGGAATGTGAAAGACCAAATGAATGGCTGGGGGCATTCATCTGAAGAACTAGACTAACCCTGCTTGGGAGTAAAGGGGCAAATTGCATATTGTGGAGGTGCAGGGGCCCCAACACTGACATCTTTGATCCATGGGTCCACTTCTGTCACACAGCCCCCCCCCCGCCCCGGACAATTCAGAGAAGAGGGAAATGGACAGAAATCCCTTTCTTTCATTGACTCTGCTTTGAGTTATGGTCTTGAGAACATATAAGGGGCACCTGACAATGGTGCAGTTCAGGGGCAGTAATTATGATATAGGTAAGCAGAAATTTCTGGTATATGTGACAGTTAACCAGCCATCTTTGGTCAGATAAATTCAGTGTAAGGCAAGCAAAAAGGAGCAGCGATTAGGGAGAGAAAGTAGAACCTGTTGCATCCTGTACACAGTGGTACTAAGGCACTTGGGACAAACACTAAAATGATCATATGAAAATATAACTGCTCAAGCCAAAACAAGACCTGGCAATGCTTTTGACATAGCAGAAAGAAGCCTGTGAGAGAATTCATGATATGAGAAGCTAGGAGAAATAAGGACAGATTATAAACCAAACCTTGCCTGTTAAATGAGCAGAATCCCAACCAATCTGACACACGATTTAACTTGTCTGATGAGAGCCTCCCATCTCTCTTGTTCCCAAGTTATTCAGAGGTGATGGCCGATAACTGCAGCTCTGCATGCCCAGATAAAAACATGACTCCAAGCGATCTGTAAAAACGGATGCCTACCAAGCTGCCTTTCCTGCTGCCTGCGGTGTGTCCACCCCTCGCCCAGCTGAAACCATCACCCGGAGCAGGATGTGAAGCCAGCCCCGAGGTCAGACAGACACCAGCAGACACCCCACCATGGGCGCGGTCGTTTCCCCCCCAAGACAGCTTCATCGTTCTTGCTGGGGCCAAGGATTGTCGAGACTCTGGGAATTGGTGGGGCGATAAGGTTGCTGAGCCCTGAAGAGCTGCAGGCAGCCTCGGGGGTTTGTTCTTGGTGTGAAGCAAGGGCTGTGTGCTGGGGAACAAACCTCACAGGCCTAGGCAGCACCCACGAAGGACAAAAGATTCAGCCTGGAGCAAAAGCTCAGTTAAAACTAGCTGTATTTCAAGCATCCGAGCGACCGTGCTAAAATACCGGACACACTGAAGCAAATTGAGCCAATCTGAGGCAGGAGATGGGATAGCTTTTCATAGGACTGATGGTTTTCTTAGTTATTTCTTTCTTTTTTTCCATTTCTGTGAGAATTTGTGGAGTTTTGAACACCATATAAACGGAAATGTCAAGTACTAGCAAACTGCAGTCATGGCACCTAACACAACGCGAGGTAAAGCTGGTTCTCCAGCATGTTGCTACGTGAAAACCCTACGGCACTGTAGGAGAAAAACAATAATCAATAAAATACTATTGCGTGTAGTGTTTAAAACAGAAGGCGTTATTCATCAGAGAGCACCGCTTAGAGAATAGACTTCTTCCGTGAGCATGCTGGTACTCAGACCTCATTAAATAAAAGCACTATCGGATTAATTAGTTAATGTCTGGTAAGCCCTTTGAAGAAATATGGTATTGTGTATATCAGCGCCAGCTGTTATTTATTTCACAGGTACTGGGGCATATTCTGTATTTGACTGTGCCAGTACAATCCCCTTTGGCTTCAACCGTGAGATCTGAATAAAGACAGGGTGTAAGATCAGGACAGGATTTGGCCTTTAAACTTCGAAAACACTGCTTTTGCCATCTGCCATCTCCTCCTCACTTTAAATTCTACCCCAAAGCAGATAAAACAAACTTTTCTTGTACAAATACAAGGTATATTACACCCACAGAAAGCAGTTCTCCCTTGCTTACAATTTCCACACAAGTCATAAACCAGCACAAGGTACTCTGAGAGGGAAGCAAGCTCAGGCAGCTCCGAGACACATGAAACACGAAAATGGCAGAAGTACTACAGAATAGAGGTATGGACAACAGGGGAGTTATTATGCTATGAAAGACGCATACCCAGACTATGCTGACTCCAAATGGTTCTGCACAAAAATCACAGTTAGACACATCTGAGCCAATGTCAAAAGATAAGATGAATAACATCCTAAAATGCAACCCATGCAGTCCCGTAAGTGTACTTGAGAGGATTGTGTTCAGGCAGGAAAATACTGGCTAGAAAGCTACCAATAAATATAAATTCTCCTAGAAAGATAACACTAGATATCACCTCTAGTCCTCCTTAGTATTTATACCCTCCTTTAAGTTGGTCTTCAGATGTTTCTTTGCCAAAAAGTTAAGCGTAAATCTCTCCAGTACACCCTTACAGCAGAATGCCTAAAGTCCAAAACAAGTGAGGCATCCCTAGAGACAGGCTTTGGGTTTGGTTTTGTCCTCCAGAGAGGTGCTGTAAGGGTGGGAACAGACAGACACCTCCTGCCCACAAACATCGTGTCACTGGTAGTGGTCCCTGGCCACACAATTATGCCTCTATACTACAGAGAAACCGGCTGTGCAATTCATCTGTGGAGGACAATGCCTAAGACATCCATTTAACATCTGCACACAGACAGTGTTTGGAAAGCTCAGCTCCCTGACATTTCTGTTCAGACAATGCGTGCCAAGCACCTTTCTGTGTCTGAAGTCAGTGCAGATCCCAGTTTTTTGGAGATGACACAAATAATTATATATACATAAAAAATGATATATATATATATCATCATCATTATAGATGATGTCTTTATATACTGAAGGTTATGTCAACTGTTTACTGCTTGAACTTGCCTGTATTTGCAAGACAAGTGCATAAACTAAGAAAATGAAATTAATTAGTATATGGTGCTAATTTTAAATTCTGTTCTTTAATAACCCCAAGAAAGGACAATCTGATGTCAGAGAAAGAGGAATTTATTTCAGGATAAACCCGTATAAAATATTGACCCTGTACAGAGTTAAATCTGAGTATCCCAGGATTAATAATCCTGAAGGCTCTACCTGGATGTAAATACAGCTCTCTATCCATCCCACTGCGCGATCATTCTGCAAAACCTTGAAGAAAGCAAAATTTTTTACTTTTTATTTTTTTAACAATGCAAAGAGTGAAAGCAATCAGATAACTCAAAAAGGCCAAACTATGAAAAATAGATTTCATTACTGAACCAAAAGGCGGGACCATTCAGGAAATTGGAAGCATGGATTATTACCTCGGGAGACTCAAAAAGTCTTTCTTTTACTACGTTAACTCTCACCATCCATTATTCATCACAGATGTTAAATTAGATGATTTTCATGTCAGATTGCTCCTAGGCAAGCCGCAGCAGCCTGCCATGCCAGCGAGGGGCTGGGGGACAGCGGGGCTTGTGTGGCACCATCCCACCTCCACCTTTCTGGAACAGGAGGGGTTATCCCAGGTGAGTGGGCTCTGGGACACAGCACATCAGGTCTCCTGCCTGCGGGAGCAGGGACAAATTTTGCTTCTCCCTAAAATACAAGCTGTGCCATTTCAGGCCCTGATACTTGGCTACCATTACAAAAAGCAACTTCTTGCAGGATTTTATCCTACGCTTCTTTGTATTCTGACACCACTAAAATGTTTGGGGCAAACTCAGAGAGGGATAGGAGTAAATAAAGGAAGAAAAGAGATGAAAAGCCTCCAAGGATACTTTACTATTGTGTCAGATAAAGGCACATCCTGACACCATGCCTTCTACATACTCCATCATCTTTACTCTGCCACTCTGGCCTTGGGTGCTGCTCACTCCATGTTCCTGCTAGTGCCCACCCCCCTGCTCCCTTCCTTTCCCACAGCTATCGTTCTCTTTCTCCCCTGCAAAAGACTTGCAATTCCCCTCCTTCATGATCATTCTCCTTCTTCTTTTCTTCCTTTTACAGACTATCATTCTTAAATGCTGTCCTGGGAGGCTGGGAAGAGCTAAGAGCTGTATCTGTGTGTGTGTGTGTGTGTGTGTGTGTGTGTGTGTGTGTGTGTACACGCCTGCATGTGTACATGTGTGTGTAACATTTCCCTGCTCTCAGGAGCAGCAGGAACATATCGTCCTTCACTGCAGTCTGAGAGGGTAAGGAGTGGAAGAGCGCACACTCTTGGGGACATGTAATGTCCCACGACTGAAGCAGGGGAGCAGCAGTGGTTGGGGACTGAAGCCCCTGGTGAATCCACCCCAGAATCCCAGCAAGTCCCATGTCCTGCAGTGTCAGTTCATAGCCCAGCACCCCGGATGGTGCCAGCCTGGGAAATAAGCTGAGTGGGACACATATATTCTTTGCCACTGACATTTCAAAACCGGCATTTCCCAGATAATTTTAGTTTGCTTTACCAGTTGATCCCGAGAGCACGGGGAAATTCTGTTTTTACTCATAACGCTGTTATACAATATTGTGTTGAACTGCATACATACAGCCAGAGGGAAAACTAGGCTTAGCGAGTACTTCTTCTTGGCAATCAGTTTTTAAACAGATGTTCAGCTGTCGTAAGATGTATTGTGGTAGTGGGCTGGGCCCTAGTACAATGCGCAGCCAAGGATGTAGCGACAATTGTATAGGATTAATTAAACTTCCTGAATGACCTCACTTAAAGGCTCTGCAGAGACCAGATAAGAATCGCACAGCTTGGCCGAGAGCCTTAAAAGGGAAAGGAAAGGGAGGGAAAAGGACTTTCCGTAAATGTGCATTTCTTTCTCTGGTTCGGGTTGTGGAGCAGCACCTGCGGGGCCTGGCAGAGAGGGGGGCACCTCCGCTGCTCTCGCTCAGTTTAAACAAAGAGAGCCAAACAGGTCAGATATGCAAGCAGATGGCCACGGGCAGCCCTGGGACCTTACAGCAGCGCGCACAGCAAGCTCCCACTCCCTGCTTCCCCAGTAGTCCTGCTGCCCTCGCCGCTTGCTGTGTTGCACTTACACAGCGCTTTCCGTCCATTCCAGGATCCCAGGGCACGGAAAGGCCCACCAAAGTTATGCACCTATGCTGCAAATAATGTAATTTCCTAGCTTGTTCCCTTGATCCCCTGATCACCCACTCATAAATGCATCAAAAGCTGGCTCAGTCCAGCTGACAATAATCATCCCACAGTCTGAAAGTATGAAAGAAACCATTACAAATTTGGCTCCTTCCTCCTATATCAATCTTCCAACACTACCCTAGCCGGCTCTGCAACCTGAAAACACCCCACGGATGCCCACTTGCCACTTTGCAGGACACACAAGCTGTACAACCTGGTGGCATGCTACCAAAACAACATCTGGCAGGCTGTGATGCAGCACTCACTCAGGCACTCTGAACTGCTAAGGTACTGCACAAAATAATAATGACACCTTGGGTCATGAAGGAAATGCATATACTAGGGAGCTGAACAGGGCCAGGACACAAACTTGAGCACCGCCCGTACTGTTGAATTTCCAGCAGGCTCCCTGGCCCAGTTGTGTCTCCCAGGCAATGCCTCACGCTTCAGGGGACACCATGATGTAGTGACTATTCTTAAGAAAGAAGATGGTCAAGACTACCTTGTTCTGGAGAGAAAGAGCTCATCCATCAGTTGTCCAGCATCCCCTTGGGATGGCCAGGACATGGCCCTTTTTACTTGCTCAGAAGGGTGACCATGTGACACCCAGAGATGTCCCCTGATGCTGTTCTCTGGACATGAGCCACTTTACACGCCTTCACCTAGGAATGAGGGATTGCTCCTGTGGGCAGATGCCACTAGCAGCGTAGATATAGCCAAAGGTATTCAAGTGCTCAGCTTCCTTTGATTGCAGGCACACAAGTACCTTAAAAAAATAGAGGCTGAATTTTACCATAATGCTGGGAGCATAATTTCATGTCACAGTTAACATGATGCTCCACTGGGATGGTCCTGCTCTCCGCACAGCCCCCATCAGTTTTAGTGTCTTCGTTTTCCATCACATCACTCAACTTCTCAAGCAAGGGCATGATCGCAAGGTGCCTGGCGAGGGAAGCAGTGAGGCACACAGCCAGAGATGGGGTGAAGGAGAGAGGGGATGGTCCTTTCTGCAGTAGGCGGATTGTCTTAGATGTAAGAAGTGAAACTGGAGAAATAAGTGAGAATTACAGTTCCTATGGAATAACATGGCTGCTGCCCTTCTCTGCACCAGTGTTGCTTGCCATGTCCTACAACACTGGAGAAAACATGCTGCTACAGAGCTTGATCTGAACAACTTTCCCATCAGCATCCTGCTACGTGCCCCAAGTGCCAGATGGCTCTTAGTAGAGCTCCTTAGGCTCTACTCACACAGCCCTGCTGCTGACCTCAAAGGAGGATTTTGTCCAGAGAACCTGTGGAAAGAAGAGTTCAGAAAATTACCCACAGAATGGCAAGTATTCTTATACGCAAATTGTATTTCTTAATGTAGGAAATACCTTTGGCCTTTCCTACCCACAATCCTGACCAGGAAATCAATGTGTCAGGAGAGTGATTGCAGAGGAATGTTTGGTCATCTTAATGTTTTTAATATTACACATACATCTAATGTATTTACATGTTCTTCTTAGTGTGTTACACATAGTACAAAGGGTTGTGAAATACTGCTGGAGAAGGTAAAAAACTAGAAGAGCTAAATAACTTGCTGAAGTCCCACAGCACATTGCTGATAAGAATCAAGAGCAGAATCCATGTGAAACAGCAAAACAGAGCAGAATCCAACTGATTGGCAAGATGCCTATCGATTTCAAAGGGACCACAATTTAATCCCTGGAGTCTTGACTTCTAACCTGCCCTTCTTGTGGCACAGCAGATTATCGGCTGAGAAATTGCTCCATTTCAGGCTGATCAGCATGACGCTGCATGTGACATGCATCTTGATAAGCAAGTTATGATAAATGTATTTTTAAATACGGTTTAACAAAACAGATCTAGTAGATATTAGAACCACCAAAAATGTGGTGAAAATGTTTTCCTAGATTCACTTGCTTTATGTGAGCCAGGATCCAAGTCCCTGCTATTCTTACACAGCCCCAAAATCCAGAAAATTTATCATTTACTTCAGCAAAATGCAGTGTCTTTCCCAAATAAGAAGTTCACCCCATGAAATTTAGAACAGCAGATTCAAATAGGGTTAAACACTTTCATTTAATCTTTAACGTGGGCTTAATTACTGTATGGTTTGATCTCCTTCAGTTTTCTCTTCACAATTAGACACCACAAGGAGACAATCAAGGACAAGAAGAAAGGAAGAGCTGTGGATGTCACCATGCTCATTATGGGGCATATCTCCTCAATAAAATAATAAAGAAAATAGCCAAAAAGTCGTGCTGCTTCTGTGGCAAAATGAGATCAAGGGGAGAGCCATCCATATTTGACAACACACATCTTGTAGGAAGGCAGTGGCTAGCCTGGCTACTGAAACACCCCAGCCCTTGGGCACCTTGAAAGCACAGGTAGAAAAGCCAGCCTTTCTCTGCCAGACCAACCCTTCCTGCAGCAAGAGGCAAGTGCAGAACTGCCCTTGGTAGCCCCCGAGTGCTGCTTGCTTTCTCCGTGCCCTGGGCCAGCTCTGGCCCTGCACCCAGAATGTGTGAGCCGAGCTTCCAGCTGGAGACAAGGATGGCTGGGGGCTGCCAGGGGATACCAGCAAACACCGAGCCCAGACGGGAGGGCCTGATGGGCAGCACTCATTGTTTTCTTTGCACGATGAGAAAATAGCAGTATCACGTCCTCTGCATGGTCACAAAGTAACCACGGCTGTGCCCTTTGTTGTTTGCTGTTAAAAAGATACTGTTCTTGGAAAAGAACACTGCAGAATACACATTTTTCTACTTTCTTTTCCAAATATGGGGCTCAATTTAGCTCTAATTCCTTTAACAGCACACACGCAAACACGCTTAGTGACCTTGTGTAGATTCCCAGCTGAATGCTTTCTGCACAATGCCCAAGCTTTACCTGTAATAACATCTCTTAACTGGAAAAGTAACAATAGGAAACAAAAATTATTAATAATTAAACTATAAATCAGTTGTTAAAATGAGTACATTAACCTGCTTACAGTGGAGGAACAGAGCACGCTCTTTCCCACGGACAGAGGACCTGAAATCAGAGTCCAGCTCCCGAGCAGACACATCTCCAGCAAGCACCAATGCCACTATAAATTTATCCCCTGTAAACCCATGGTTAGAAGGCTGATCTATGGCCTGCGGTAGAGCAGTGGTTACAAAGGCCCTTCTCAGCCTAGAGATTCAGGTGGAAACAGCCCCAAGGTTCAGAGATCTTTAATTCCAGCTCAGGCGTGTGATTAAAAACAAAAAAGCAGAAACTTTTATCTTACAATAAAAAGCGTCCACAGTGTCAACAATTGTTGTTCGATCTGTAGGACTTACAGTGTACAAACATGATCCTTCAGGACTTAGACAAAGTTCTCACAACCTCAACAGATTTTTTCACCAAGTGATTAAAGCAATTATTTTCCTTCAATATTGTTTTAAATATTATATTGATAACAAAACAAGCAACAATAAAATACATTGAAATCTCATGAAGAATTTAGATAAAAATCAACTACTTCATCTACGCTCAAATTGGCTCAGATGAGATGAGACTTAGAAACCCTATGAATGGCCCAGAACTCAGCATTCGCAGATTTAGAAGAAAAAGGGAAAGAAAGAAAAGTTAGGTGAGTTTCTTCCACTACTGTGGGGTTTTTTTTCTTTCCTGAACTTTTTTACTTCAAAAAAAGACTAATTTTCTCAGGAAAAAAAACCAGTTTTGCTCAGAGAATTCCATCCCAGATTTGACAAAGCAATTTTGATGCTATTTTGGACAAGCCCTTATGCAAGATGGCTGCTTTTCTGACCTCTGCCTTTAGGTTTTTCCATCAGCCTTCTGTTGCACACCGATGTCTCTGCCACTGCACAAGCACGTGCTTTCATTTGGCTCAAGCCTTCCTTGTGCTGCAGAGCCCCCGATGCCGTCCCCGTGCACACTGATTTCCAGGCACCCCTGGCAATCCTTGGTGATTGCCTATCGGCACACTGCAATGCTCCTCTTAGCTGATGCTCCTCCAGCAATCCCAGAGATTTTTTTAGTGTTGTGTTCACACAGGAAAGCAGCTAACTCCTCCATGATCGACACTGGCACCTGCTGAGCAGCAGCCGCCTCTCTGGGGTGTCCCACGGATTTAATCTGTGGTTACAGAAGATCAGGCCCATTCCAGATCACAAGAAAATGTTACATTCACAGCACCAGCGTGAGACGTGAAATATTTCCAGGTTTTCTTGTGGCTGAACTAGTTAGCTACCTATTATGCCAACACTTCATTTTTGTAACCTAGAAAGCAAATGTTTTAGTATCCAACCCCAACATCATATGTATAATCTTTAATGTAGAAAGCAAATTACTGCAAATAGGTAAGATACTCCCTGCAGGCAGAAGGGTATGTTGCTCAGAGTAGCTATATCCTTACCTCCTCCCAGTAAGCTACATTAACTGCTCTGACATCTCTTCATGACAGATAATAACCCCACTAACAAGCACCTGACTGCCTAAGTACCTGTTAGAGGTGTCACTGTCACTCCAGTGGGAGCTCTGCATAAAGCTCCTCTCTGGGTGAGATGGAGCAGCTCAGCACAAGCAGACAGCTCGCTCCTCTGCTGCACCCTTCTTGCAATCAGCCGCATGCTCCTGCTTTTCCATGTCCTACAGCATGCTTGGGTTTTCTGCCACACTCCCTAGAGATGCTGGCAGGATACAGTCCCAGTCCTGAGGAGCTGGGAAGCCCTCCCACATTTGCCAACGGAAGCTGTGGAACAGGGTATCCAAGCTTTTAAATTGACATAGCTTAAAAATTCCCAAATGCTTTCAGTATTTCAGTTAAAGACAAGAGAGGGATAGCAGTACACTTCAGATCCACTTCTCATGAAGAGGCAGAAAGAGCATTCAGCTGCAGCTTTTCCAGGGTCTTCCTTCCCTTTAACAGCACGTTCTGCCCTGCGGGACTTTGGTTAGCAGCGGTGCCCAGCCCAGGAAACATGGGTGCAGCGCAACGGAACTGTGAAAAGCTGTGATAAACACAGTACGGAGTGGGCTGGGGTGAGCAAAAGAAGGCAGGAACCAACTGGGATTTTATTCTATAGATATTAGTTCTGCCAGCTAGCATAAATTTAAAGAAGAAACAAAACAGCAGTCAGAGGGAAACACCTGCAGCTCTTTGAGAGTCCCTCAGCTTTGAATCTGAACTTCTTTGTTTCACTGGTTTAAATTAAGCAATTAGTCAGTAATGTGCTGCCAATTTTTTTTTAACGTGGCTCCCAAACAAATGTTACCCATGAGCCTTTGATAAGACCATGGCACAGAAAGGGCACATAAGAGATGGCTCAGAAATTTGTTGTTGTCACATTTAAGGGATAAAAAGCCTTTTCTCTGCCGCAGGGGTGGGGAAAAGCAGAGTATTTGAATCCAATTAGCCTGCTGGGTACCTAAGAAAGATAAGTGCATGCGGAGTGTATTGACCACCTACTGTTCATGCAGGGGGTTGATAGGGAACATATGTGAAGATGTGATTGTGCTGGAAGGATCTGAAGACTCCGTCCTCCCCGTCAGCAAGCTTTCTTTTGGCTGCACAGTTTGAACCTGGTTCAGTCCCTCTACTCCTGTGATCTCCACCACCCTGCCTGTGCAACCAACGCTAGATTTACCTCATGAAAGCAAAAAGTTTTATGTATTCTGTGTCCTGGAAATGTTCATCTCAGCAGTCCTTCTCCTCCCGTGGGTGTCTTCTCTAAATCCTGCTGCTCTCTCTGCGTTCGTTAATCCCCCAGATAAGTCTGCATGGGCTTACGTGATGCCTGGGAATAGGAAACTTTCTCCAGTGGGGAAAGAAAGAGAAAAACAGAAGAAGTTAAAGCTCATTTTAAAATGTTTTTTTAATGTCTGCGTGATAAAAGTCAGCATCGAACTGTATGTTTCTTAGGCACCCAAGCTTCAGCTCTGCTCCCCTTAGACCATGGAGCGTTGTGGAGCAGAAGACTTTTCCCGTGAGACTCCACTTCCTGGGAAGGTTTATTTCCCCACAGCCTAAGATCTGAGACCACATGCCTGGAAGCAGAGAAGGGAGACTTCCCCTCCATCTTAACCCTTCGTACCATGCAAACTGCTAACCTACAAACTTCCCTGACCTGCCCTGTTTGCCCCAGCTGCGCATCACACTTTCCAGGACGCTAGAAAGGCCGTGGGAATATTTCATGAACTGGGAGGGCATGTGCTGTGCTATTGTGTTGATGGAATTGAACATCCTCAATATCTCACATCAAGGACAAGCTAAAAAGGGCCTCAGTGGCAGCATGCACCTGTATCTTACTGTATCATGAAGCCCGCAGGACCCACGCAAGCATCCAGGTTTTCGATCTCGCTTCTGTACTGTGGAATTAAAACTGGATACAGTGGCTTCACAAACACCAAGGAGAAAAACTCTTTCCACATGCTGACTATATTGGTTTGATCTCTGCGTTTGCTGAGGGTGCGCTCCATCCCACCATCTGGGTTGCTGATAAAGATGTTTAACAGTGCCAGCATTGGTATTGGCATTCATAACCAGATACTAATTATACTGACTGTTGAATGTTGGTTTTTGAACACAGTGGTAAAGCTTCTCATCCATCTTGTATTAGTTATTTCTGAAATACAAAATTCAGCTACTGCTTCTCTCTCCTATGATGGAGATAACTTGGAGCAGAATATTCAGGACTTGCTGAATTTAACTAGCTGTCTGAATAAAATAAAATTCTGATTATTCAGCCTGCTTTCCATTTTGAGACTCTTTTTAGAAAGTAGTTGTGATTCTCAAAGACTAATAGGAAGTTTGTTTTGGTTTGGTTTGGTTTTTTGTTTAAATCTCCTTTAGGTTTCCAGAAGTCTTCGAGGAAGTGGAGCGTAGGAAAGACTAAGGCCTAAAGTGAAGGGACTGAAGCCAAGACCAGCAAAGTGTGGGTTTGTACAGGAATAAGACCTGTATCATCACAAATGTATTTGTAGCTAGCAGACACTATAAGCACTCTTACTACTCACTCTATACAGTTTCACTATTTGACTAAGGAAGGAGATATTTCCCCTGAAGCAGTACAACCTTTTTTCAAACCAAAAATTTTCACAAAAGTGTTTGGATTTTGCTAAAACTTTTGATCAGGTTGAAAAGAATCATCTGACTTTGCTTGTTTCATCAATATTAGGCAGATTTTTCAATAGTATCAAATAACCTGCTTCACTAAATGAGTAAGTAAGCATTGTTCTGCATTGTATTAAAGGATGCTAGGAACAGTAGCAGCATTATTATAATATAAAATCATGGTGCATCTGTTCAATAAACAGATTGTATAGTCAAAATGAAACAATTACATACTGTGAACCCATAATTTAAAAAACAGTGTTTCATGGGAGCTTTTGAAATGTCAGTTTTCTGTTTCAGGTAGCTTTATAACTTTCTAAAACTTCTGAGCACTGAGGTGAACCACATGGTTCCAAGATTCATAATTCATGACATGGTGAGATTTCACTGTTTTGACCAGCCCAAGGTGGGGGAGATATCTTAGGTCTCATTGCTCGAAGCAGCACTGATGGGTAGTTCCTAACCCCTGTTTTTTTCTGTACCGCAATCTGATAACAATGAACGGCTTTTCTGGCTTTTTATTGCCTGGCATGTAACAGTGGAAGCTTCCAAGCTACACCAAGGTCGCAGCAAAGCCTGTCCTAAGACATGATGAGGACTGTCAGTTGGAATAGCCAGACTGCAGCTTATTGACTGTTTGAGGGTGCAGGGACCTTCATGGTGGTTTAAACTAACACATTTTACTTTGCAACTGGGGCACGCTAAGAACATGCACATGGGCAATTATTGTGATGGACTGCCTGTGCCACAGGAACTCAGTTCTTTTTAACCTAGTGCCTCTATCCATACCATTTTTATATAAAAATTGGCACTGGACAGCCTTTTTTAAAAAAAAATGCTTATAACGGAGATTAATTGATGCCAGTTACATAATCCAGGTTGATGCATATATAAAGGGCAGGGTGTTTATATATTCTGTAGGCAGTTTACAGGGGCAGTAATGGGTAGACTGCTCAATGATTTAGAGATACCACTGCAAAAGATACTTTCTTAATACCATTGCAAACATGTATAGAGATGCACATAGGGAGTTTACATAAATGGACCTGCCAAAAAAAGCCAAGCAACAGTAAATAAAATTTAACACGCTTTCAAGATGCATAGGTTGTGTGAGTCCATCTGTGCATTATCGGTGTGTTCACTGCACATTTTTCTCAGAAACTTCAGCCTCAAGAGCAAAGGAAAGGTGACATTGTAGTATGACATGCTTTTCTAAATGCCTGTCAATGGGAGTTAGATTTTAACACTTCTCCCTATTGAGACTTTCTTGAATACCAAACGGTTCCTGGCTGGGCTGTTTAAAAGATGTATAAGTAAAGTCAGATTCATGTTGATGATTCATTTGTAAAACCTCAGGTGAGGGAAACAACAATCTGTAAAGTATTTCCATCAGGAAAGTGTATGTGAAGGGGTTAGAAAACTATTTCCTATATCGACCAAAGCCTTCTGCATGGCTAAGTGTAAAAACGGCAGCAGTCACCCTGCACTGACTCCCACGCTGGCATTTTACTATTTTACTGCCCCTATATTCGCTAGAGCAGGCAAATGCAGAACACCGTGAACTGGGTTTTTGAAAGCCAGGATGTAGAATTCAATCTTTCAGAAAGCAAAACACCATCAACAAAAGACAGTGATTGTGCTTTATGCCACCTGGGAGAAGAGAGAGAACATATGCTCAATCATTCAGAAAGCCAAGGCATCCTCACATTGTTCCGCTCCTGATTTTGTCCATGAGATGTGAAACTGAAACAGTCATGTTGTCATTGATACAGAAGAAAATCAAGTAGTCTACCTGTGATGACTTTGAGGCCCTGCTCTGCTCCTGAGATAGTTCCGTCCAGTCTGTTGTTTCTTCTACTGAGCCTCATGCTGGAACAAAACAGGAGAATGATGAGGGTGGGGGACAAGGGGACACATCCATCGCCAGCAATGTGAGAGTCTCAGCATCTTTTGAACACCTCCTGGTCCCCTGCCTACACCAGCACAAGGCAGTGTTGGGCTGCTATGAGAAGAGAGCAGCATTGTATTCTGGAGAGCAGCCTGTAGAGTTACCCCAAAGTTGTACAGCATTGGATATGCTGGAAAATGGCTACTAAGAAGAACGCAGACTGAGTTTTATGACTGAAGGAGTAGCCACTGAAGTCAGTAGATGGTGAACATGAGGCAAACCTTTCATAACACTACATTTTGCCATGGGACAGTAGACAAGAAATAACGTGTGTGTCGGGGGCCTATTGTTTGTTTTTATCCAGCACTCTTGGCTATTTGTTTACACCTCATCAGAAATAAAACAGAAACTCCAGTAAAAGCGAATCAAATGAAGCCACCTGAACCCTTTGCCCCGGAGGACAGGTTGGCAGCGAAATGGGGAAGATTGTTGTGACACTTCCAAATGTTCCAGGAAACAAGCAATACTCAGGAAATCGGAGAAGCTGGAATCCCTTGCATGGATGCATGCCAGAGACAAAAGCATTGTTATAACAGCTGAAATCTGTTTCTACAGGCCCCATTGAGTGGGGCATAAGTATGTACTTAAGCCTACCCCAAGCTAGCAAGGCGCAGAAGCGGGGGCTGAAGTTCCAGCTATGCTGCTGACGGCCTGTTGCATTATTACAATTCTTGCTACATCCACAAACAGATTTGCTCTGCTTCGATGTTTTTCTGCTATATCAAAAGTAATTACGTGAAGGTGACAAACCTGAACTGGAACAGGGCTTTAGGTTATCTTAAACTAATGAAGGCAAAGATAGATATTTACACTGTCTGATTCTATGCATCTATTTAGGTGTTCTGAGCCATGTGCTAGTATTCATACCTTTCCTTTTGGACATGCAGGGAAGTTGGGCTCTCAGGCTTACGTGTTCTGAATCACATTTTAATTAGATGACTCAAATGCTTGTTATAAATACCTTTCTAAAAAGCAAAGTTCTAACTGTGAGCATAATTAAGTGTTGGAATCAATTTCAAAAGTAATTTCAATTTGTCATCGCTTGTAGTCTTTCAGCTGAGTGTGGATTTTCGTAAATATGTACGTTCCCGCCACCCCGGCTTTTGTGGGGTTCTTATGCTGCAACTGCATTGCACATTCTCGCAACGTGCTGAGCAAATTGAGTCAAGTTTGTTGTGCGCTTTACTGTGTGTCCTCCTGGGGGGAAAACTGTGTGCAACAGGGGGGCTTCTTGTGGTAGCAAAGTTTGCATGCTTGTGATAGCCTGTGTTTCTGAGAAGATACCTGGCAGTATTTTACAGTAATTGCAGTTTTCCACCAACATATGCTGCATGCTACAGTCAGATGATGGATGATCAAGGCATGATTTAACTAAAACCAGATTATCATCTACCAGGGACAGGTTAGATGATACCATCTTCATTTCAGAAAGATAATACAAGTGACTTTCCAAGTAACAAGTCTTGCAGGAACTTATGTCCTGGTTTTCTGACTGCTGTATCTAGTGATTGCGGGCAGATGTTGAAGAAGAGCTGTGTGAAAGTTTGTGATAAAGCTGCAGTTTTCCCTCATTACTTTTTGAGTGCCCTGCTGCAGAAAGAGCTCAGACCATTTCAGATTGTTACCCTGGACCTTGCCTTTTTCTCAGGAAAAGGAACCAAGTCTCTCAACAGTATCAAACGATTTAGGCATTTCCAGGAGAGTGAGAAAGGATGTATACTGTCTATCCACTAACTAGAGGCAATTTTGCATCTACTAAAATGGTTTCACATCCAAGTCCTGGATCCAAATATAGACATTAACCTTCAGTTATACAAGGCTACATTTCATCTTTGGTTATTTTATTTGTGAGCTTGCTTATGAATCGTAGAACTATAGAATCACAGAATGGTTTAGGTTGGAAGGGACCTTAAAGATCATCTAGTTCCAACCCCCCTGCCATGGGCAGGGACACCTTCCACTAGACCAGGTTACTCAAAGCCCCATCCAGTCTGGCCTTGAACACCTAGAGTGGAGAAGGTTGACCATAGTCAATAGCAGGCTGTTACCCATGGACCCAGGACACTTTACATGCCAAATTGTGTCTTTCAAGCAGAGTGCCTTGTCCTGTGTGTTCCATGTCAGCTATTGTTGTCAAGTGGCACCTGCTTACCATGATGGAGGAAAAGCAACTGTTGTATTCGAAGTTCTTGGTTCATACCCTCTCCTCAGCATGTAAAACGGTGCTGGTTGAAGGTAACAGGCAGTGGGAGCCTTGATGGACTGCTGATTACGGTGGAGTCATTTTATGGTCCCTTGCATTTCTGGTGCTTATTTGATCACAAGATTTACCTTTTCAGAACTGATTAAATCATCTGTGAATCACAGGACAGCTTGGGGTGAGATTTGGCAGCATCAGTGGAGGGAGGTGGGCAGGAAGGTTTTGTGGGAGTATGGGACAGCCTCAGCTTTTATTTTCTGCCACTTGGCAGTCACATTTCATACCTCTGACAGGGGAACACATGCGGTGCCAGAAAGCTAGGGAGATGTATGTAGATGGTAGGAAGACAGAGCCATATGGTAGTCAGTGTGCTGATTGTCAGTGGTGTCGGCGGTAATGCCCCACAAGCCCCTCATGTTTTCCTCTGGGGAAGAAGACATTTGCATTTTAGCAAACCTTGGTGGTTGCTGAAGTCTTTGTGGCCAAGTCAGGGGCTCTGTACTTATGGCTGGTGTCCTACTGAAATGATGGTTGTGATGGCCATAATCTTGATAGCTGGGCTGGTGGGCAGCATCTGACTAGCTACTTGGCCAGAGATTATCTGTGATAGTCCTAAAGAAGAAAGATGGAAGATTTTGGCAGTTTTACTCCAGTGCTGTTGAAACTGGATGAACTGTCGGAATTATTTCACTATATTCAAAATATCAGTGACTTCTTTTATGCATGCTGGAGTTTGTGGCAGTGTGCAAACGTGTGAATTTACTCCCCCTTCCTTCGCTGCTCCTCTTCTCCAGCCTACCAGCTGGAAAACGCAGTGAGTCTGAACGATGTCCGCAGACTAAGCGCTGTTTATTCATCTGTAGCAAGACAGCCTCTACAGAACAGGTTTGTATTTGGCTTACCTTAAAGCTAGTGTTTTCCCTATAACTTAGGTAGGACGAAGGTTTCAGACATGGAATTTATCTTGCAGGTCTTACCATATAGTTTTACAGGCAAATATATACCATTTTTTTTTTGTGATATAACAAAAGATAAATGCTGTTTAATTAAGGCATGTAGTTGATATCCAAGACAATGAATGTATAGGGCATGTATGGTATGTGTTTACCTGAGAGGTTTGTTAACTTTGGCTGAAGTTACTCAAACACTTTTTTTTTTTTTGCATAAACAAGCCAACAACCAATATACTGATAAACTGCCAATGACAGGTACTGTGCAATGTATATGAAATCAATAAAACTCTTGTTAGATAAAACAAACTTATTCACATACGGATTTGTATTATGGAGCACTCAGTGACAGGGAAATAGTGGCAGTGGATTTTGGACTTTGCAAAGAAAAAGAAATAAACCAGCAATACAGGTTTATTATTTTATACGGGTTCTGCTCTTAACAAAAATCTCTGCAGCTTTTGGTAAGAACTGAAGGGCTATGGAGCAGTCCTATAAAGTCCACTTTTAAAATTCATTGTACTGTATGTGATTGATTTGCATTGCCAAGGATAACGTAAATGCTCCCTCCTAGCTTAGTTACATTTTATGTCCATTTTACAGAAGTATGAAAGAAAACTCAGTGCAAAATTTAGGTGTCTGCAGTACAGCTGCCTAGATTTGAGCTGCTTGCCTTAATTCACTTTATAGTCAGTGGTGATAAAATGTCATTTGTAAGACATGCTTCATCCAAAACACAGTGGCTGAATTCAAACCTACAAACTCCTGTTTCCCTCCGTTGACAGGAAAGGGGGCATGGTTGATTGGTTCACGTGTAGATACATTGTAGATAAACAAAACCCAAAGATGAAGAATCAATATGAGGAACCAGTTCTGTTCCATTTTTCTCCATTTTGAAATGAATTTATTTGGTCTTCAATGAGATCTGATGCGCTCTGAAGTTCTCAATCAGAATAAGTTCTCAGCCATTCACCAAGTTGGCTCAGCTTTGTCAGTGGAGTTCACAGGACAAACTGCCTGATTTCACATGACCCATTTAGTTTTAATAACTTCCCATTCAGACAGCATTCTTGCTTGCCAAAATAGAATTTTTCATGAATTACTTAATCAGTAATCAGTACTTACTGACTGGCAGCTTCAGTGAAGGCTGATAGGAAGATGTTCTTGATTTGTAATACAGGGCTAATATAAGGTTGGAGGGACCCACTATATTTCATCCTATTTTTATCAGCCTTCTCCAGCCACTTACATTCCTTTTTTCCCAGGTGCCTTTTATTAGCTTGTTGAAAAACTGTGGGAAGTGAGATACTTGAACCTTTGAAAGATTCACAACAGGTTATTTACTCTCTCCTTTTCTAACAAGTCAGAATAACCAAACAATACTAGAAATAGGGTCACTGCAAGCCAGTAAGAGTAGCTTACTAGTGCATTAGTTTATTATTACCAGAAAGCTACCTAGGTCTTAATTAAACAGCAAGTCAGTCTCCTTGAGACAAATGCAGTTTGGCAAGAATTGGGAAGCAGAAACTCAAATATATAATTAAATATTTTTCTGTTTCCTTCATTAATGCATGTTAGGGTTTTTTTAGAATTGCTGCTGAGGACAATGTTTAGAAATAAGTGTCTAGCTGTAAACATCTGACTGTTGAGGCAGTCACATATAAGGTTGGGGCAATAATGTATGTCTTAATCATCTTAAAGGTTTGACTGTTAATTGTGATGTGGGATGCTGGGCTGGCTTACAAGTTATATTCTTCACAAATTGTGTTGCAAATGAATAAAAATACTGGAAGAAAAGGGAAGAATTGCTATTGTCTAACCACAACAGTCTAGGCAGGCTGCCATAAGAGTATTATTGAAGCTCTAATTCAAAAATTAGTCTCAGCTACAAATGTATTAGTTTAGCCAAGTCCTCTAGTTGGCAGAATGTCTTAAATTTCCTTTGATACACGCTGTTGTTTGGGCTGTTAGCTTAATAGATCATTAGATAGTTTAGGAACTGCTTGTCCATAAGTTAATGTGTTCAGTATTACTTGTTAATTAGATTAATTTAGTTTGGTATTTTGTTAGAAATAGCTTAACCCCTATATGACTTCATAATTTTATTTCATTACAGTTACTGATATAACAGTGTTTACAAAGGTAGTGTATCCAAGTCTCAGAAAACACTGTAAATGTCTTGCAGACCAAGTACAAAAAAGGTCTTTTTCCAAGCCTTCAGCAAGAGGGAAGAGTTTTTTCTCATGGGCAAGGAAAATTCATCTTATGTCTTTCTCAAGCATAGGTCCAGAAAAATGCTGTGCGTTTACTGTGACTCTCCTCCAGCAGGTTTTACATGGCTGCTGATTTGGCTTGTCAGGGGACTGGACCATAGGTGTCTTCTTTTACAGTTCTGGGTGCTCCCAGGTAACTTAAACACATTTCAGACAGCTAAATGCATGCACACTCCAGAACTAGTACTGTTCTCACTTATAAGTACACCTAGCAAGCTCAAAAATCATAAACGTTCTCTGCCTCTGTAGCCGAGGTTCTCACTGAAACCCACCCCGCTTTACAATCCATAATCTTCCACAGATGGTCTCAACTGGACCCACCAGTTTAAGTCCTAGGGTGAACTGGTTTGCTCTCCCAATTTCTTTAACTCCCTGACTCCTGTTGCCTTTCAGAAGTCTCCAGGGGTGTCTGTAAGCAGTTAGAGGAGGATGAAAGGGAAGAGACTGGGATGTACAAGACGGAGCCAATTTCTTCTTTTCTCCAGGGGTGCTGGATATCTCAGCACAGGGAGAGCTGTTTGGATCAGGCACCTCTCCTTCCCTGCCCCTGCCCCTGCTGTCTACTATTTCCTTGAAAAGGTCATTACAAAAATAATGACAAGATTGCTTTGATCATGTTTTTCCACAGACCCTTTCAACAGCTGTCCCACAGGACAACTGAACAGTCAGGAATCCCTGGAGGCCTGTTGGAATGAGACTTGAGAGCTCATCAAGCCATAACTCTGGACACAGAGCTGAAAACGCCCTTGTGTGGGTCCGTTCAAAAGCCATTTAGCAGACCATAGGCACATGCTGGCTTCAAGAGCACTTGGCCTTCCTGCAGTGGCAGATGTGGAAAACAACGTCTCTCCCTGACCTTTGGCTTATGCCAGCAGACTTGCTGGAGTGAGCCCTCCCTGTTCTACCACTGCCCAAATGGGAAGGACAAAGCCACCTGGATTTGTCCACAGGCTTATTACCTCTGCTGGTGTTAGTCTGGCTGTACCGAACTACCTCTACCAGGGGGAAATGTTGTCCTTAACAAAATCAGAGAAACCTATCTAGTCACTGAGCAAACCTACACCACCCCTTGTACAGTGGAGACTCTCTTCGGAACCCCTGATCGGACACGATTTTGTCTTCCAGTCATCTGCCTTGCTGTGTCTGTTCAACAGCTGCAGTGCTCCTATTCAGCAGGAAAAATCAGGCACATTTAAAACAAAACAAAAACCAGAACACAACACAAACAAACCAAATTAAAGGAAATGTTTTAAAGCATTTCATTACCCACAAGATGTTGTGAGATGGTTTTATGTTTAAAATGGTAATATTATTTCTGGCAATTGGTCTCATGCTATTCTTTTGTTGATTTTTCCAACCTCTCAAGAAATTGGAATGCAAATATTTTACTGGGTTTACTATCCCTGGGAAAAGCATGTCAACATGGATCCAGGTTTATGCTGAAAACGCAAAATATTTGGCATGTGGTTTTGTATTTTCCCTTCATCAAAGAGACTATGTGGGGCTAAAGTCCGTTCACACGGAGGCAGCAAGAGATACTAACAATGTACTTAAAACAAAGGGCGACCTTGTATATATGTATGCACATATATGCAAATAGCATTTTTGCAAATAATACAATCGTAAGACAGTCATTACTATTACATTATGGTAGCTTGCTCATGTGAAAGCTGAGTGGACACTGTAGGGATGTATACGCTATAGAAACGTATATTTATACACATATATCAGAGTTCTGCAGTGGTTCTGTGAGCAGGGGGATCAATGAAGCCTGATTTTCTACGGATTGGTGTCTTGAGGTTGAGACCCTATCTGGATTTTCTAAGGTCTCATATGAAACGCTGCACTTTTTACCTCAGTGAAGTATTAACCGCAGCTTCTAACTGGCTGCCTACTTTCAGAACACTTTTACTTAATAGTTTTTGGATTTCAATACCTCTGTCAAATGTGCTCGATGAGCTTAAGCATTTGAAGATTTACAGAGAGGTCTCAGACGTACAAAGAGGCAGCACAGTGTCTTAAGCCCAGTTTCTACGAAATCAGGCTAAAGCATCCTCACACATACATATGGAGAAGAAACATAAAATATGAATTAAAACAGAAAACATTAATTTAAACATAAATACAGAATTTAACAGCCAAGGAAGAAAAGAGAAATATGCAGATTAACCACCAATCATACACAGGAGATTTTCCATTGACTTTCAGTGAGAATTTAGCACCTAATTGCAATTTGTCTCTTTCAAAATCTACACAATCTCTTCTGCAAATATATGTAAAGCTGCTCACATTGGACATTAAAAAAAAAAATAAATCACGCACATTCCCATGTGCCTGGGGGTAAAGGAACTTGAATTTTGGTTGCAGCTGTCAGAAAAACTTCCTGATTCCATGGGCCCATTTATGTGTCCCTTTTTAAATTTTTAATTAAAAGATATTGATTTGTCATTTTGAGATTTCTGTGTTTAGTTAAAAAGAAAAAGAAATACTGAACAAACTCCACTGAGGATCTTATTGGCTTTGGAGTTTAATTTTGGCCTGTAAAAGAAAGAGCAATAGCTCAATGACAACATTGTTTTGACAGAAAAGGCCGGACATGACAGCTTTAAGAGTTTTAATTTCCCTGAGGGGTCATAAGGTCCTCTGCTTCCAAGTATGTTAAAAAGACAAATCGAACTGAAGAGTTGGGTCAGGTTCATTAGCTCCGGCAAACCACAATTACCACAGCAAACGCATTCTTCCTTGGGTTTGTACTAGAGCAAGAGTTTTGCCACGCACCAAGCAATGCTTTTGGCTGTATTTACATTAGTTTTGCCCCTGTCATCATGGCCCAGTGATTCTTAAAAAGCACCAAATGACTAAAGGAAATGCAAAGAGAGATCCATTTAGGATTGTAAACACTCCCCTGCACACCCCACCTCCTACCCATCCTCTGACCAGTGCCCCAGTTCTGGTTCAAACAATGCCAGTAGCAAACCCAGCGCCTCAGGATGCTCCTGAGCTCTCTCATTTTTGAGCACTGAAGAGTCAATAACAAGGACCGTGTCCTGATTCCCTGGATGAATCGTGGGCAGGATATGGGCTGAGCAGCCGCTTGAAGATGCCTGGAGTTTTGAAGCCTGGAAGAGGCGCTGGGGGCAGAGGGGCTGGTCGCTGTTAGCACGACGCAGAGGGAGAAAGGGTCAGATGCTAAAGAGGTTCACAGGCTGTCAAGAGAAAACTGGGGGTTGGATTAACAGAGACAGCTTCAGCCTTTCCAGCTATGAGTCACACAAATCATGAAACTACTTGAAATATTTCACCTACTCATACAACTCCTTTATCTTTCACCTTTTCCCTCTTTTTTGTAGTTATTCTCCTGTTCTGCTGTCTTTCAAGTCACACCCTGCACTGATCTCCTGCTTCCTCTTGCCCTGTTCCCATTTTGGTATCTTTCCATTGCTGAGCGTATGTTACATTTTGCAGGCCTTTCACATCTCGAAAATGCTGCAAGTGGCGCTTCTGAGCCTAAGTCACTGAATATTTGGTCTATGTGATGACACGGTACTAACCCAGCTGGAAATCTTTTTTTAAAAAAAAAAAAAAAAAAAAGACTTGAGGAACTAAATTGATGACTTTAAAAAAAAAGTATGCATGACCCACATACATGCCCCTGATGTATATGGCTCTGGTAATCGATTTATGCTATTTATATCTGCAGTAAGTTGGTGATATCCAACACTTAAAACGCAACTTAGATCCCACTCTTTGATCACGTAGGAGGGAGCTAACGACTTGAAAGCCGAAAGCCAGTTATTTAGGCAAAAAACCAATCCCTAGCAGCTCTGAGGGTAAACAGATTGGTTTTGCTTTGAAATTGGATGAACCGATGGTGACTTTCCAAAGCAGAAGAAGGTGAGAGGTGCCCAGACTTCCACAGTATGCATCTCCAGCCCACAACACGGCGCTTGGACGGTCGCCTGCCATATTTGCGCTGTGGCTGAAGTGATGAGGGGCATGCATGCCCCTTCTTGGGACTGGGGAATGTGTCCCAAAACTCCTTTGAAGCACCGAAGAGGCAGGATGGAGCAAAGCCTTCCCTCAGCCAGAAATAAAAATCTGCCAGGCCAGACTACCCCATGTCAGGGGCCTGAGAGCTGGCAAGGTCTCAGATCATGACAGGGATAGTCTGCGATCCATATGCATTGGGCCTGGAGTCACATTTGGCAAAGTAAAATTTGCAGGATACGATTCTTGTGAGAGCACGGGACAAGTCCTGCAGAAGGGGACCTCCTTTTGAGGTTCATTCAGGTGTGGCACGGGGAGATGGGCAGCGCATTGCTCACCTCCTCCTGCATGGGAGAAGGGGTGTTATGAGGAAAAACCTGCTTGCTTGCTTTGTGAAGAGATGGGAAGAAGAAAATTGACTTAATCTCTGAAAGGGTAGAATAGCATTGCCCCCCCCCATCCCCACTCCGGCAGGACCGCCTAGGGAAGGGGAAGTGATGTTTGGCCAGTTGTACAGCGGGTGTTGTTGCTTTGGAAAAAACTTGCTTTCTTTTGAATGCCTTCCGCCAGGTCAGGGAGAGCAAATACTCAAAAAGGACTGCTGCAAGCAGCTGGCTCGGGATCGCTGCCTGTCGATGGCTCCTGCACCCCAGTACTCCCCAGTGCTATCCCTGCGCTACCTATCTTCACTTCATGCAGGGAAATCCAAAGTGGCATCTATCGATTATTCCAACAGAGTCAAGAACTCCTAATACTTTAGGTCCAAAATGAGTGTTTATTGTGCTTTGTCAGGAAATGTCTGATTCCAGATAATTCTTTTTTTGCAATGATCTACTTAAAAACTGATACGAAACGCATACAGGCATGAAACAACTTGTATTGTTTTTACTGCATTTCTTCTGATTGTGCTACACCATGAAAGAAAAACAAACACATTCAAAAAAAGCAGACACTCCCAGGTCCCACATCTGTAAAGTTGCAGTAAACTTGTTTAGGTCTCCAGACTCCATCCTGTATCCATTTAAACATACATGTTCCTATATTTACGTGAAGTCTCTTGCAAGAGAGAGAACAAAACCTTGTCCAGACTCTACTCTGGGAAGTATATGCAAACCTAGATTCCTTGGTAGAAGCACCAGAGAGAGTATCACCTTGGTTTTGCCTTATGTCGGACAAGATTAAAAATGTTTAATCTGGAGAACTGGAAGTTCCCCAGTGCCTGCACATGGTCAGTGGATCTGACATCCCTTTTGTGTTACTGCTGGTGCCTGTGAGGGGCAGGAAATCCGCAGTCAGCCGGGGGCCAAACCTGCCGAGAATAGGGACCGCGTTCCCGCAGAGCCTGGCTCTCTCTTCAGTGACAGTTCACTGCAAGCAAGATACTCTGAACACAACATTTTGGGTGCAACACACTGGGTTGTTTTTTTTTTTTTAAATTAAACTGTTTTGCCAAATGCTTCCTGACCGGATCTAGTTTTGCTGTCCCCCCTGGCCTTTACTGTGAGGGAAAAAAACAGGTATCAGACTCATTCACCAAGCTAAACCTCCTGTGACTTCACAAAAAAAGCAATATAAGATTTAATTTTAAACATTTCCTATCACGATCTTCCCCAAAACTGGAATGATCCAAACTCAAAATAGAAAGACCTAACTACTATCTACCCCATTTTCCTGACAATTGTTAGTCCAAATTATGTTATCTGGCAGCTGATTATTTTTAAACGCACTGCTAAGCATATTTATTTCTCTTTTGACACTGTTTGCAAGTTATACCTACCTTGCTCAGCTAAAAAACAAACAAGGAATTCTGAGCACTGGCATAAATTTATCCTTTCTTAACATAATCAAATTACTTCTGGCTATACCCCAGTCTGTCACATTAAGTCACACTTTATTGAGTTGTCTTACTGCTGTTTGCATTGTAGCAGCGCCTAAAGACTCGGACAAAGAACGTGGTCCTTTTGTGAAGCCGGTACACTAAGGATCCATTATTCTTTTGGGTGCAGATCCACCTTTCCTCATAATTACATCCTGAGCTGTGACAAAGTGGCTGCCAGGCAACACAGCTGTCAAAACCACATTGCAAGGCAGTTGGAGAGCACAAATCAAGTGAAATAAGAGAAATGTGTGGGACACGAGGCATCGCACAGAACAGCCAGTGCTCTTCCTGTTCCTCGTGCCTGATTGTGTGGTGTGGCCTTGGCTAAAGCATCTTTACGGCATAATTGCCCACTTGCCCCCGCGAAAGGGCTGGTGTTGATGTGGCCAATTGGGGGTCACAGATCTACTTGGTGTTTTGGGGTTGAGGGGTCTGCAGCACACTTTTCATCTAAGTTAGGGCTGTCACATTCCTGTCCCTTTTCTGTCTTTTGTGTTAGCAATATGCATCATGCGATGGGCCATATCGCTCTCCTAAAATAGCTGATTTTTTTTACACTTAACTTTTCAGATTTGGCGCATGTAATGGGCAATGATTGTTGGTATCAGCAGGAAGGAGGTGGTGGCAGAATGTGGCTGGAGCAAAACCCGTCCTTTTCATGAGTACCTGGGTCGTCCTGGTTTGTGCTGCTCAGGAAGGCAGGCGCACAGGATGCAGTTAAGCCGATTTAATGACGGACAGCTGCTGAAAGGAGCAGTTCTGCTTTCCCCCACATCCAGATTTCTGCCTTCCTCAATGCTGTGGCTGTGTGGTCACAAGGTGGATCAATTCAGCTGTCTGGCCAACGGAAAATTCATTATTTTCTGAAGTGTTATTTTTCCACCAGATCGATCGGCTAACTAAAGTCAGACGGTTACCAGATCCCGCATAAGGGATGCGAAGGGAGTACACATCCACGGGTTGCAGGCAGGATCACCTTTTTGCCGCAGCCTGCTGTCAGGTCAGTGTGGCTGAAAGGCCAGGCTACTGCTGCTGCCTTCAGGGGACAGATGACCCAATGTCACACTGACACTGGAAGGGCCCATTCTGCATCTCGGCACCCCAACACAGGTTGGGCATATCTGCCACCTCCCTTCCACTGTGGGCACCTCTGTGATTCCAGAGGAGTTGGTTTAGGGAGCACATCAGTGAGGAAAAAACTGTTTCTTTTTTTGCAAGCTTAGTTTCATGGTTTAGCCAGTTCCCCGCGGGGCTGGATGAATACCAGGGTCAGTCCCTGAAACCAATGGGACCTCTTAGCTGGGACAGGGCGACAACTTTCCATAATGTGTCTGTCAGATTGGATTAATTTAGAATGTCATTTACAGAGACATTTAGGCACTAGTGGATTTAACCTGGAAGAGCAGGTCAGCCTTATTTGTAGCTCTGAGGCAGAAGATATATATATATATGTAAGGAGAGCCCCACCTTACATTCAGTTCTCTGACGTAAACAGATGAGAATAGGGTCTGGCAGAAAGGAAGCACCACCTGTACCACTGAGGTAGGAAAGGCAGACTCCAGAGATTAAGTAAAACCCCCATAATTCAAGGTACTGAATTCTGGATGAGTGCCTTGAATGTATCTTTGTTCCTTATACAATGAGTAAAGGAACTGGTTTCTGGCATCGAGGGTTCCCTTCCAGAGATTACCTGAATGGCTGGAAGCAAGTCTTTCACCTGGGATGAACTGCTCGGTTTCTCCAGTATCAATGCTGACGTGGAGGACAAAACACCTCACTGAGCCAAGAATCCACTGGGAAGGGAGCAGGGAAGCTTCGCCCCTTACAGCCCCGGGATCCCAGGGTGACTCGGGCAGGTGGGGACCCTGGGAATCCTCCAGCCCAGCTCGGGGCTTCCTCCAGCCTGGCCTTGGCAACCGGCAGGAGCGAGCAGAGACCGCCCAGCCCCTGGAGGAGCCCGAACTCCTCCGGCCTCAGCTCGGATCCGCCACCTCTCCCCCGTGTCCCCGCCGCGTCCCCGGGCTGGGGCGCAGGCCACCGGGAGAGGTGGGGACAGGGCCCGGGCGGCGGTCCCCGAGCGCAAAGGAGTTAACAGGACTTTCTGCCTCTTCCCGCCCGCGCCTCCTCCACCCTCCTCGTTACCTGCGCTCTATCACCGCCGGAGCCGCGGCGCGGGGCGGGGGAGGTGGAGGGCCGGCAGGGTTTCCTGCGCCGCCCGGGGCTGCCCGCGGCGGCGGGGCCCTTCCTGCCCGCCCGGCGGGGCCGCGGCGTGCGGGGGCCGCGGCGGGCGCAGCCGGGGGAAGGTGTGCGAGCGGAGCGCGGTGCGTGCGAGCGCCTGCCTGTGTGCCTGCCGCCTGTGGGTGGGAGCGAGGGGAAGGCGGGCGGGCGGGCAGAGCGGGTCTGCGCGCCGCAGCCCGGCAGGGATGCGGCATGGCCCTGGGCTCCGTGAAGATGCCGTCGCCGTCTGAGGGCGCGGAGCCGGCCCGCAGCTGGAGCCCCGGCGGCGGAGCCCACGACCCGCCGCCGCCGGTGCAGCTGCGGCAGAAGCTGCGGGAGCTGCCGGCGCTGCTGCGGAGCGGGCTGACGCTGCGGAGGAAGAGCGCCGCCGCCGCCGGCCGGGTGAGTGAGTAACCGAGCCAGCGGGCGGCCCGGGGCAGCGCCCCCGCCGCCTGCCCGCCGGGGCCGCCCCCCGCCCTGCCCGCCGGGCGGCGGTGCCCGGGGAAGCGGGGCGGCGCCCGCAGCGCCCCCGGCCGGGCCGCGGCGGGGAGCGGGCCGCGGGGCTGCCGGCGTTGGCCCGCCGCGGGGGGCCGCCGGGCGGGCGGCAGGGAGGGCGATCGGGCGGCTCCGCGCCGGGCGGCACCTCGGCGGCTCCCGGGCGGGGGTGCCCGCCCGCCGGCCGGCCGGACCCGGGCTCGGCCCGCTTCCGCCAGCCCTGGTGAAAAATGAAATATCAGTCAGGGTTGAGTGTGTGCCCCTGTCCCGGCCTCCTTGTTCCTCCTGCGGCTCCTCTCTTCCCCCCTTTTCCCTCCCGTGTGGCAGAACTTGTGTGGGCCAATGCATGCGCTCGTCCGTCAGGAGGTGCTGCGCAGGGGTGCTCAGAGACTTGTGCGAACGCGTGTTAAAGCAGTGAACTTCAACGTGCACTCGGGTTTTTGAAGCTCGATGGCCTTTCTGGGCGCGCTCTGCCCCCAGTCCTGCATGCCTCCAGAGGCTGAGGCCGTGGGGTCAGGTGAGCATCGCGGAAATCCCTAGCCAAATTTCACTCAAGTTTGCTCATTTTTAGAAAGGCTGATGGTACAGCGGTGCTCCGGTAGGAAGTGGTGCCCTGGCGAAGCACAGTGTGACACCACGGCAGCTGGGAACCGCAGTGGTGAGCGGCTGCTCGTGCCTTTGATGTCTCCCAGTTGTGACTGGAGCCATGTCACGGGGGGTGAGATTGCCATCGGATCACAGGAAACCTTACTTGCAGGCCAAAACGGGACTGAAACCCGCCGTCTGAGTAGCTGAAATGAAGGGATTGGCTTTACCTACATGGGGTTGAGTTTGTCTGCGTGGGGAATCAAGCGAGCTGCCATGTGGTTTTGGTGCACCGATAAATGCTTGTGCAGGGAGAAGTCAGCATGGTGTGTATTTGTACCCTCATCAACTTTGCAGTACTTTACCCATGTAAATAAATGCTTTCTCTGCATGGGGAAGTTGTTGTGAAATATAGTAGGGTGTGAATTTAAAACCAAACTTCCTGGGTGAATGCTTTGTTCTTAGAAGATATGTATGCAAGGAAGATAAATAGGATTAAGGTAGTATATAAATTCACAGCAGAATAGCTATTTCTGAGTATTATTTTGATTCAGATTCCTGTTCTAGACTAATTTCTTTCCGCAAGTGAGTTTAACCCACAGAATGAAGACTAGTCTGTATGGAGACACCTAATGATTTTTATTGTTCAGGTGAAATTATCATCCACTTGACAGGTGTTCATACGAACACGGAGCTAAGGGTATTCATATAATTTTAACTAGCAAAGTCTTGCTCTGCCCTAACAGGCTGTTTACGACAGATACCTATCTTCCAGTGAAGATGAGACCTTTTCTGAATTGCGTTTGATTTGTTCCACTTTCGAAGCATGCTGCCAGAGAAGTGGAGTCAGCAGCAGTGCAGAATTGCTGCTGGTAACGGTGTTGGTTTGTAGGCAGGTCTGAAATACTGTTCTAGCACAACAAATTCATGATGCTTCAGGGAGACACCATGCAGAGCAGGCTCAGGTTGATCCTCATGGTTGTTCCTCACCACTACTAAAAGCATTTGACAAGTGAGTGGTACGAACATTTACTCTGTAAATATTTGGAGTGGGTGAGTTAACAGCCTGGTGAGATGCCTGGGTAGCTCCTGGGTCATGCAGCTCCTCAGTTGTGCCTGCTGAAGCCTTGGTCCCGTCTGACTTCATACAGTCCCAGCTGAGGCTCTGCCTGTCTTTGCTGATGTGCGGCGTTACGGACCAGCAAACACAGCGTGACAGATTTAGTGGTGGTGTCATCCGTGGCTTTGCTTTCCAGTACCCTGTGGGTCATCTTGCAAAGTTTTTCTTGAACTGTCTGTCCTGGTAGGAAGAAAGCTGGAGGGAGGATGGTGAGTCTGTAAGTCAGTCTGGAGTCAGGCCAGCAGATCTTGGATCAGTGGGCGATGCTGCATGGAGATGCTGTATGGCTCCATCAGGACCTTCTGGCTGGTGGCTTGGTCCTGCGTGGAGAACAGGACTGCTGCGCTCTGCCATCTCTGGGTTTGCAGGGATTCTCCTGCAGCTAGAATTATTCAGCAGCGCAGGTGTATAGTGGGGTGTTGTGAGGCGCAGGTAGTGCAAGGAGTCCAGTAGTGATGTTAGTGTCACTGGTTCCCTTTGGAAATACAGTGGACACTTGGGGTGCATGTAGGGTCTCTCCCACAAGTGCGATTCTTCAGGGAGCAGTCTGCCTCTGTTAGTAGTGTTGATTCCTGTCTGCTCCATGCATATGCCTTTTCCCCCCAGAAATGGAATTTCAGGGGCAGGACACTTTTCACATATTTCTATTTAATGTGGGGAATAATCCTGAAAATGGCAGTATTTGGGAGAGGGAAGGGATATGTGGAATAATAACATGCAGCATTTTTTAATACTTTCCCTTTTAAACATGACTCTTAAATTAAAAAAGCTGTAAAATAAGGTTGAGTAACACAAATATGAAACAAAGATTCCTTTTTTTTCACTTCAACAAAATATTTCGAGTTAATCCAAAGTTAATTTTTGGAGGGTTTTGTTTGCTTATGAAATCTCCATTCCCTCTGTCCCTTTGAAAAAAAATTTAGTCTGATCTTCCTCTCTAGTGACTTTCCCTTTGTGCTTTTTTGTTTGTTCAAACGCCAAGCTGAGAGTCTTATTTGTCCAGCTGGTTTCATCAGGAATGTAGCTCACTTAGGTGAGCTGTTTTCACGTAAATGCTGACCAGCTGAAATTCTGGCTTGTTTAATTTCCTAGAAAAATATTATGACCCCTGAGCAGGGGGTCTGCCTCTGATGCTGACTTGCTGAGGGACCGCCTGCAGTGCTGTTTGCTTCCTCATCTATAAAGCAGGGATAATCTGCATGTGTGCATGCTTGGGGACTAAGGATAATAAAATATAATGGAAGTGTTAAGGGTGCTATAATTGTGTTAAGGGTGTACTTCACTCTGTGCTGTTCAAGTACTTCCTGTGGTGCAGGGGGGCGAGGAAAGCATTGCGTAGTAGAGGGCAGTATACAAAAAACAGAATAAATTTTGCAAACCAGTATTGGGTGGAATAATTTTTTTTAAATCTTTTTGGACTTCTCAGTTCTTGGCCCTAGACTGTTTGATAACAGATAAAACTAACCTCCATTTCCTTTGCTAGGGAAGCCCAATGCTTTTTTTAAAGCTCCTGAACTTTGAACTGGATGTTGGCCTTGTCCCTGGCGGCGGTTTTTCTTGAATTCTGTCCTAGGGAAGGTGCAGCACAGATGTCCGAGATGGCACTGGAGGTTAGGCTGCAGTTGCATGGTGAGCTGCGAGATGTGGGTTTTACTCTCATCCTCTGCTTGGTGCTTCTTTGTTTCTGCTGGATAAAACAGCAGAAGATGATCCAATCTCTTGCTGTGGTAATTGTGTGTGTGTGTGTGTGTGAGCTTGTGCAGAGGCAGAGGAGGGATCTGTTGTGGTGGGTTGCTGTCCCCTCTGCCATGTGCTTTCTCGAAATCTTTGGAAAGTGGGACCCTTCTGTTTCCTAGTTTGCCTCCTTGAGGTATGTGTTAAGTATACAGGTAGTAAGCATGAGTATTTTGGTTATAAACTGTCTGTGCTGCTCTTTCCGGTACTTGCCAAAGATGTCTTCCTCTCCTCCCCTTTTTCTTGTAATTAGTGATGAAATATGGGTCTCTGCCCCTGGAAGTACCAGGAACGTGAGCGGCAAAGTCCTGCAGGCACATCAGTGCAGCAGTCACTCCATCATGCCAAAAATCCTTTTCACAACACTCAGTTGGACTCTTAATGGAGCTAATGCTCCTGGGAGAGCAGGGAAGCGCTCAGAAGTTGGAGGAGGAATTACCTTTCACGCATCACACACACACAGACAGAGATTTTTAATAACCTCTTCTGCTTTCTAGGTTCACATTGACACACAAGCAAAATTCTGTTATACGTGAGCACGGGCGTTGCTCTTTGTCACAGTAATGGAGCTGAAAAGCCTTTTGGACGTCATGGTGCTAAACCCTATTACTCTGATATTGTGAAAGATCTTGCTGGCCTGTACAAACCTTCACCATGGGATGTGCCTTTTGGCTTGCTGGAATTTGAAGAGATACTATGACTATTTTCTTTTCTGAGACCCCGTAATGACTTTTGTGAGGTTCCTAGAGGTCTTTGGCCAGGCAAATGTTCTCAGACTGTCTTCGCCTTAGCTCTGTTTTGAGTGACAACTTTGCTGTTGTGTGTGTATGTCAGGATGGAAACTGACTGTAGGGTTACAGGTTGAAAATAAACCACAGGAGTTAGGCTATGGATGCTAAAAGTTTGCATGAGTTCAAGGTGAGACTGGAGAAATTCATGGAAGAGAAATGTATTGAACAAACATAATCCCCATCAGGCACAGAAGGTTCCCGTGCTGAAAATAGCTGGAGGGTTGGAGCGTATTAGAGATATCTATCATATATTCTGGCACTGGCAGTTGTCATGCTGTTGGAGACAACTCTTCTTTGGCAGGGGAAAAAAATCAAATTATATGCAATCTGTTTTAATTAAATGAAGTATCCGAACCTCTCAACCTACATTTTGCTAAACTTTTATTCATCTCTTGTAAGAAGCTTTCAGTTGCTTATGTCATTCAAGTTATTTTCCTCTAATCAATTCATTCCACGACTCGGAAAACCATAGTGTTGTAGATGAGGTTTTGCCAGGAGATTAGAAATTCCCTGCTGGAAATAGTCAGAATTTCCAGTACTTCTTTCCAAGCTACATTATGTTGGTGGTTGATAGTTACACTTTGATTGAGCCAAGCATATAGATCTACCCTGTACTCAGGTAATCTTCCCACCAACAACTGACATTTATAGCAGTCCATATTCTTGTTGGCAGCTCCTCATCTTAGTAGTGCCTGAGTGACCTTGTCTTTCATGCTGCTGAATTACACTCTTTTCCTCATATTCCAGTCCTCAAAGTCACCTAATCTTCCTGTACTCCATTCTATTTACATTTGTTTTGACAATGCCTCCAATTTTGTACCATCAGCACATTTCATTAGCACCTTTATGCTCGTTTGACCAGTGCTGTTAATGAGAAGAGGAGAAAAAGATCAGGAGAACAATTGCTCTGGTACCTATGTTTATATATACTATAGAGGCTTTAATTTTGTACTTTCTCCTGCATTAAAAAGATGCAGTGTTGTGGTGTATAGATGCTGTATTGGCTGAAACCAGTGCACAAAAATACTGGAGTAGCTCAGTGAATCAAAAGTTTTACTTTCAGAAGTATTATCGAAGTAGGCTGACTGATATTGGTGACATTTTGCTTTAAAGCTTGCCATAGAAGTTCTACTCAGTAACTTAATACTCCCATCACTTTGTCAGTTATTATGTGACTAAAAATAGTCTCAGTAAGTAGTCTTGAATTTTTCCTATTGTCATCAGGCTTATTATGTATTCTTGCTAAATGTATTTGATTAAGATAATTGTCTTTCACAGTATCCTTTAACTTGTCAGGTCTGTGACTGGTGACACATGAAATGTTGAGTAATGAGTAAAATAGCACAGCGACAGTGACCACGGTAGCTGATGGGGAATTTCAGTGTCTCTTGTGTTTATTTGCATAATAATTTGTTTCATAGTCAGTGTTCAGTGAATTACTAAATTGAGAATACTTCTTAATTAGCCCATGTGTTATGACATCTGAGAAATTATGCCTGGGTTTGATTAACTACAGTTGAGTGAAATGGAAGGCACAGCCACTCTTCTGCCCTAGGAAGTAACCTACTAAGTTTTGCAGAACGCAAAGTTATTTTTCGCCCTGAGGCGGGGGATTAGTCTGGTTGCCAGGATGATGCCCGCTGCCTGTGGCCTTTCGCTGGCACTGGGTGTGAGGCTGGCAGTGCCTGGGCTGGCATCTCAGCTGCTTTCTAGCATCCCTGGGACGGGCCAGGTGCAGCACTAGCTGCCAGCGCCTGGGGAAGAGGTGCCATGATGCGGCCCGTGCTCATGGAAAATTGACATCGACCCTTTGACGCAGGAAAAATTGCAGCAGCTTGCTCTAAGCTATGGGACAGGCTCTGAGTTTCTCGCCTGCTATGAAACACGGTCTTGTCTTTAACCTCTTGCCCACGCTGCAAATGAAGCTCAAGCTGAAAACACCTTGAGTTAATTTTGCCCATGCTCAGTCTTTAAGTGCAGCTCTTCTTGCGTGAGTAATAACACTTTCAGTTAGGGACTCCAAAAGAAAACATTAATCAGCCCGAGCGTTTTTGTAATTCTGGTTGAACAAGGATGTCAGTACTTTCACTTTTGGTTTTGCTCTTGTTTCTAAGGGACGTAGCCTGCAGATCCTCAGATGTGGTGCTGCTGCGCGTGGCTTGGAAACCTAGCGAGGAAATCTGTGCAGGAAATAAGATCAACTCCATTGGAATTAAAAGGAATGTATTTGAGTATTTGCAAAGCTTCTGCTAGTGTTACATCTTGATGAAAGTCTCAATTTAAATGTGAGCTGATTGTCCCCTTAGTTATATATTTAAAGGGAAATAGACAAAGTTCACTTTGTGGAATTGTATATTTTAATTTGCTTGGTTGCAAACCTGCATTATTGGTTAATTCACGCTACATTTCCCAGCTGCCAGGATGAATGAACAAGCGCCACACTGTACAATTATGACAAACTCTGTTAAGGTTTGTATTCAGCTGTTGTTACTCCTGTGGCCCCAGTGGTTTGTATTCTATTTGCGCTGTGAGGAAATTGCAAAACAAGCTGTGCATTTTTATGCTGATGAAAATGCTGAAAATAGAGGCCGATAACTTTTTCCAAGGTGAGGGGAAAAAAGGAAAGAAGAATATACCATATTTTCAACCTAATTGATGGGAAGTTATTGTAATAAAACAGATGTTTTATCCTTAATATGTAACAAAGTAATATTTCACATATGGGAAGGGAAGTTGCTTGTTCTTTATATTTATACTATGTAACTTTATACTTACACTATGTACCTTACACTATATAACTTTATATTTATGCTATATAACTTGCTTATTCAGTTATAGCTGAAGTGCTCCTGTCTGCCCATGGTTTCTCACTTTGCCCCAGGTGTGTGTCGGGTGTAACAGCCAGCGTGTGAAGCGTTGGGCTTCAGTACACTGACTTTTCGTCTGGCTCGGCTGAACTACTCAAGACCCCAGATGGGTCTCAGTGAGTCCCTGTGCCCGATCACCGGGCACCCAGGTGCTGCAGGTCCGGTCACAAAGTCGTCTCCTTGGGATGTGAGCCATCTTCTATTAGGGGTTCACATTAATGCTTAGAAAAAGAGCCTTAGCATTAGCTGGGGCTCAGTATGGTGCTGTAGGACTGAAAATAAAATGGGATACCTTTTAACTCTGGACAGAGGAGAGTGCTCCATTCTTCTGTAGTCCCTCAGGTCTGGCTTAGCTGGGCCATCCATACATTTCTCTGCTCTTTGTGCACAAACTCCAAAACCTCATTTTCCCCAAATCAGGCTGCCTTACAGATCCCATAGGGTCCATACGGATAGATCCATTTCAGTGGATTTTAGGTTGCTTTTTAGTATCTGCTGTATAAACTTTATCCATATGACACCTTTTGATTTAAACATTTTTCATTATATCTGCACTTTTGGCAAAAGTTTAAGGATAAATATGAAGTCATTGGGGCTGTAAGGTTAAAAACCATGGAAACAGGATCTGACTTTTTTTCAAGTTTCAGGTGTAAAAGGCAGTAGCTATTCATAATCGTTACGGTGTCTTTTATCTCAGTTAACTTATGGTTTGACTTGGGTTAGTCTGACCTTGTAAAGTGATCTACTTATGGCTGTTGTATTAATCTAGTGTCAATTATTAATATTTAAATACTATATTATACAGTTTATTCTGATGAATTCCTTTTTCACAAGATATTTTCCTGAAGAGGACACAGCAGGCTAACTGATTAAAAGTCAGTATACTTTCTATAGTGCAAAAAGAAAATATTCTGCTGATTGAGGGGAAAAAACCACTTCAGTCTATATAAATACCAGTAGAGCTGTATTCATAGCATCAGTAATCATTTTTTTGCCTTCAGTTTTAGAACTGAATTAACCCATTAAAGCTGAAAATGACGGATGATTTTTAGTTTGCCTTTTTAAAAATATTGATTGTGAGGAATGCGATTTTCTTTTTTTCTTTGATTTGGAGGGGCTACCTTTCTTTCCTTGCTTCCTGAACCTCACAACTAAGTATTTATATGTCTGAGGCACACATGGGCTACATGACTTAGAGCCGTAAGGAAAGAGATAGTTCAGAGGCTCTCCAGCAGTCTTGTTGCTTCATTATGGAGTGGGTTTTATATGTGTGTGCTTTACTGTGAACTGCTGGTGGCTTCTCCTCCGGCTGGCTCTTCTGAGCATCTCTGCAGGTTGTGTGTCAGCATCATCACCGGGACTGTGGAACAATCAGCACCAAGCAAGGGGCTGTGGCTGCTTGCAGTGATACCGCTGGCCAAAGCAATGTATGTCAAACTGTGTCCTTTGTGGTACAGTAGATGGTATGCAGTCTGCAGGTCAGTACTGAGGAGCAGTAAACCTGAGGAAGTACTGCATTTTGGATTAAGCCCCCCTCCCCCCCAAAAAAAAATCAACCCAAAACCCAAACAACCAATGTCAAAAAAAAAACAAACCCAAAACCCAACAGAAAATTGAGGTCCAGACCACTTGTGAGCATCACGAATTTATGATGTTGCTTGGAGTAGGGAGTGAGAGGGAGAGCAGGTGGTTGGGTTTGGTTTATTTGGTTTTTTAAGATGATAAGCATTTAATTCTGGTTTTCTGGCCAAGTTCTGGCCAAGAGAGTTAGATTCAGTGATCCTAAAACACTTTGTAATTTCAGATGGATGTGTTAATCATTTGCTGTCATAGACTGCTAGCGCATACTGTTAAGCAGATGCTCCGTTTCATCCCATAGGTGAATGCACTTCAGTGATGCATAAATTGATTTTTAAAATATGGAAAGAAGGGGAGAAAAACAATGCACACGCATGGTTAGCTCTGAAAGTCGCAAAGCTGCTGTTTAGTGGATGGCTGAAGGAATGAGCTAAAAGAATCCCTTAGATCTGGTCTGGGTCCCAGCTCGTGTACAATCCAGTGCTTTGTTGCGGTTTGTCGTTTCTGCAGCGCCTGAAGCCTCTTGGCAGCGAAAGCGAATCTGGGGGTGTGGGCTGCGAGTCTGCTGCTGACTCTGTGTTGCAGGACGAAATGAGATTTGTGGTGTTTGTTAAGGAAGGCCAAATTCATGGGAGATGCAAGTCCTAAGGGAACAAAAGCAGAATCTAGTAGTTAGCTGCCAAAGACGAAAGGTGAGGATGGAGCATATCCCAAGCTTAGGCGTGTTTTGCCTGAAGAAGGATAAACTGTAACATCTGTCCATGGTAGCACTGATTTGTGCATAGGAATTCTTTAAAGTAGTCTTCCCCAGCATTTTGTTGGAAGAAATTAGTTAAGAAACAAAATATAGTAATCCTGATAGATTGTTATAAACTTTTGAAAACTTAACCAGAATTTGTCTTCTGTTCACAAAGAACAGCATGATCATGGCCAAAAATGGAACTTGGATACTATAAAAGCTGACACCGTAGATGCCATCGTAGCGCTATACTCTGTTGGCTTGAGGAGTGTTTACAAATACTTAGAAGACCTGTTCTCTTTATTCCTCAGTATCCACATGTATGAAAGAGATTGATAAAACTGGTCAGCCCTTAGAGCATAGTCATTCATAAATAGTGTCTTTGTAATTGTCTTTGACAGCAATTGCTGGAACAAAATACATAAAATGCAAAAATAATAGTGGTAGTTAAATGAATGCCTCTTTATTTATATTTTTATTATTGTGTTGAAGGATACAAAGAGGAACATTCAGCAGATGTTTAATTTCTTGTTTTATCTCATTAAACAGACAGTCCCAAAACAAATGAGTTTCAGATTAGTTTTACCAAAGCTATTTATCTAATTACAGCTTTCACTGCACTTGAATGAATGGCTGCAAATCAATAGGTCTCTTAGGTTGCCAGTGCATGCATTAAAACTGGTAAGTCTCCAAGCTGAATACCAGGAGTGATGTCTCTTGTTTTTTTTCGTTGAGATATCTGTCCTCAGTTCATACAGTATATGCATAAACTGAGAATTTATCGGAAGCCCTGCTTGAAAAGTCCCATTTTTGAGTTGATCACTTGCAATAAATATTTACATTATACTGGTAGAGGTTTTATTAAAAAAAGAACAAAATTATTTCAGAGGAAGCTAGTGTAGATAAAAAACATGTTGTCGTGGGTCAAGATGATGGTTCATTTAGTCCTATATCTATAAGTTTTAAGGTTGATCTAACAGGTTTTAGCCACAAGTGTAAAGTTTCCTGTGCTTTCAAGAGAGTGTGTGGGCGGATGTTGTACAGTCTGCCTTCCACATTGTTTTTTTCTGGTTTCAAATAGCCAGAGATACCTTATATTCTGATACTTGGGGGTTGTTACCATCAACCATTGTAGTTATATAGCTTTTCATGTTACTTATATACACATACAGCCTTTTAATTAATCTGGCTAGTATTTTGGCTTCAGACTCATCTTGGAACTCACATTTACAGAGCTTGTGTGTGGGGTTTGGTGATAATGACTTTATAGGGGAAAGAAAAATACGTTTTGTTTTGTTCTGTTGTTAATGAAAGCATTTCTTTTTGATCAGTTTGAATATCCCACCTTTAATTTTAGTGACCCTGCTGTTGTTCCTGTGAGGCAGGGAACTTCAAACTTCTGTACATTTAGATTTTCTGTATTCATTTTGACAGCTGTTTTTTAAAGCAAGCAATCCCATCTCTCTAGATGACTCTTTCCGTGCTGTAATCATTTTTGTTACCTTGTTTTGAACTCTATCTGGTTCTGCAATGTCCCTTTGAACTTGTGATGCCTTGTGCTGAATGTAATATTCTAGATGAGACTGCACCACTGATTTATATAAAACATGCAATTTCCTCCCTGTCTCCATCATGTAGGCTTTTCATCCTAGCAATTTGCTATCTTTTTAGAGTTCCTGGTGGTACAGATTAGTTCTTCACTGAAATGTCTTCACAGCCATTCAGGTTGCTTTCTTTAAGTTGATGTAGTTAATTTAAAACCACATAAGGTGTCAGCATTTTTTTCCTTCCAGTGGGCTACCTTCACCAGGTCCATCTGAAGTTGTTCATAAGCTTCTGATTGTGACTAACCAAAATAATATAAGCAAAATTTGCTTATCTTGATACTGACATCACAAATATGTTTTATTAAACAGCATTCTGCCTAGAATATGACATTGGGACAACTTCGTATTTTCCTTTTCCTGAAAACAGCCTGTTTAACCCTGGTTTTGTCTTTCGTTACTTTGCTGTTGCTTGATCATTTACAATTTTTTGTCTGTCCAGTAAAGTCTGCTTCAGCTTCTTTAGAGGAATTTTGTGTGAGGGTGAGTCTATACTATCTCTGTTGAAGCTGGAGGTACGACTCTGGAGTATTGCTGTGTAGACAGCCCCTGGACGTACAAGGAAAGCAGCTAATATCATGTCAGTCTTAACCTTGTTACAACATACTGTGTCAAAGGCTTTCCTGTTCTTGTAAGAGATGTAAGACTATTCAAGCTCCTGTTCAACGGGTGGACGACTGTTTGGAAGGCTCTGCACAGACTAGTAACCAACAACTTTGTCAAATAATCACTGAGCAGGGCTCTGCAAGAGTATCTCTTGGCTCTGCTACTATCAGGATTTTGTTTAAAAACTGCAGCAATGGAGTAGAGAATATGCTTGTTAAGAATTAGCTACCCATCCAATACATCAAAGAAGAAAGAGCGGGGAGGGCAAGACAGTGGTTTGCACACACACCCCCCACACCCCCCACACCCCCCCTTTTTCTGCTTAGGCAACTTTATGGCAAGACTACTACCAGAAATAAAAACTATCTGACAGGTAATTCACCAAAGATTTTTGAAGAATGTCACATTACAGACAGCTGTCCTCTAATCTTGCAAAGGTCTTTATTAAAAACAAAGGCACAAAATGTCCCTGTAGTGGACTTCTGCATTTAAGCACAATGTGTAGCTAACAGAATAACACTGCTATTAAATCAAAGTTGTGGTCTTATTAAAAACAATGCAAACTTATGCTCTTGGAGAATCCATTTATTGTGGCTGTAGAAAAGGACCTGCTTCAGTCGCTTATTAATAGCAAAACATGTTACAGGAAAATTTATGGCAGGATAGTGGGAGTGGATAAGGAAATGTTACATTCTTCCATTCTGTAAATAAAAAGAATTCTAAAGAAGCTATCCAGATACAATAATAATTTCTTTTTATAAACCTGAGTTAAAAACTGTCCCCTGTCATGAAGAGATAATGGTAAATTTTGTGAGACTTCCAAAACTGGAAGCCTGATTTTTTTCTGGTTTTTATTTGAGTTAAGCAAGAAAAGACTGAATCTTCATCCCTTGCTTCAGCAGTTCTTGGTGTTATCTAACTTTTAGAAACAAAGCTAAACACTGAGGGTCCGTGAGTCATCTTCTTTTCAGCCTGAGCCAACTCCAGTTTCACTGTGTGTATGCTTGTTCCTTTATGCCATGACTTTTTCCCTCCTAAGTTAGTCATTGTTATCTCTTGGCACAAGTGGAGAAGTTCAAAACGTCAACAAGCATGAGACACGCTAAAAACATGCAAACAAACCTCCCGTGTAATCTTCCAAACCCCAGAGCGTTCCCGTTCCCATTACTTTGTTGTTCATGAACCCATCTGATCTTTTGATCATATCCTAGTGGAGGGAACAGGGAGGTGAATTCCAAGACAAGGGTTTACAGACCAGGAATGGTGTCCTAGAGGCCCTTTCCAGTTAACATCTGCTAGCGTGTGCAGTGCCCACAACAGACATTATGGCACTGCATGGATAAAAGGCAGCTAATAGACTAGAGGTGAAAAAACTTTTGTTACTCTTTTGCAAGCTTTGCTTTTTGAAGAAGTCTCTGTGTATCTACGTACCAAGAACGTGCTGAAACTCTGTTTAATTTTGCTACAGTTATTTTTGGCACTTGAGAGGTGACCAAATAGATACGTTATCCCATAGGTTTAGGCTGGCTTAGGTGAAATGGGTGAAGCCCACGTGATTTGTGGTGGTGGTTCCACTGAGACACGGACTGGTTTGAAGTCAGCTCTAAAAAGCTGGTGTGGGAAGGGATGGAGCAGTGAGCAAGCTGACTGGGGTGAGAATCAACTGGTTCTGAAAGACAGTGTATCTCAAAATGAAGGTCTCCTACACTAAGTGGCAATTTGCCATCAATCTGCCCTAGTGCCAGAGTTTAACTGATGGCTCGGGTGTCCCTGCTGCAGAATGAGTTATTGAGATGGAAGGGCTTTTGAGATTGTCATGGCAAAGGGGTTGGAAGATGCTGAACAGGTATTGCCTGCTTTGGTAGGGCATCCAGGTTGGTCCAGGCTTCCTTGGTGAATTGAGGAGGGCAGACTAAATGTCACAGCAGACTGGAGATCACTGACACCTTGCTCTCTGTTAATGTTCATAGAAACACAGGTAGAGCATCTCTGCTAGTCTCTGACAGGTCAGGTGGGGAGTACTGCAGTATATTAATCTTTTAGATCATTTTACTTCCCTGATTTCAGTCTAAGTTCTCTAACAAATTAGCATCTTCCATGGACATATTGCTTGAACCAACTTTTAAAGGCAGCAGTTCCCCATCTCTCCCCCGCTCTCCTTCTCTCTCCCGCCTCCTGCTTTGCGTAGGTCAGAAAACATTTGCTGGCTTAAAATGATATTTATTACTGACTTTTAAATCTGGGTGGGCTGGTAACCAGGATACAGTGGGCAAGTGGAAGGAGGATAACAGCATGTTGAAGTGATCAATGTTGCAAGCATTGGCTGTGATGCAGCATATTAAAGAGGAATAAAGTTAATTGCTCCTAGACCTGAAAGAATGTGGTCTGTCTTTACCTTTGGTGCTTTTATTTCCATGGGACAAAGCAGCCCTTCAAGGATCTTGGGATGAAGACTCGATCTGGTAAAGCAGAAGAAGGTGGCTCAGTTCTGCATTGCTCCTTTACATGGATATGTAAAGGAGCTATGCAGAACTGAGCCATGGATATGTAAAGGAGGGTCCTGGAAGAGCCCTGGACAGTAGTGTGTCTGGTAGGGCAAGGAGAATGCAGCTCCAAGTAGCACAGGGAATACATGAGCTGCTGCTTAGTCTGACGGTCAGACACTCCTCAAATGCACTTTTCTTAGCACTGGCTGCCAGGCCTGACTGTCCTCAGGTGGTGGAAATGTGACCCCACGGTGGAAATGTGACCCCGTAGAAAGGCAGTGATGTGTGAGTCCTTTCCTCTGATTGTACTACAGCACCAGCGGACCGTTGTGCAGGCTCTTTGAGGTTGCTTTGTTCAGGATACACTCAGCTATATTTCGGCTGTGAGTAATGCAGAGGCTATTCTACTTTTCTTTTATATGCCCCGGTTCACACAACTGATAAGCGTGCTTATGTTCACATTGTGTCCTTCTGCTTCTCTCTTACGTGTTCTAATGAGTATTTCCTTAAAAATAGTTACAGTGCTACCACTGCTGTCTTCAGTGAGGGATGAGATACTCATCTAGGTTGTTACTGCAGATTCTGCAGGTGCAGGCTGTGGTTACTGCCTCATGTACATTTTGAAACAGCCTTAGAAAGGTCATCTACAACTTTTGAGGCGAGAGACTTCTGTTTTAAACAAAAGCTTTTAACCAGTTGACTAGGAAGGCTGCTTAATAGGGTTTCACTGGGCTGTGCCAACTACAGTTAAACCCTTAGCATGATCTGATACATATTTTCTGAATTATCCTCACATCTGGTGGATGTCTGGCCCATTCCACGGTCAGATAAGTAGCCCCCAAACAGTTCCTCTGCAGCAGTAATCTTCCTTACAGCACCTGATGTACAGAGGTCTTCTTAAAATCATAGAGAATTCAGTCTCTTTGTCAAGACACATCTGATACAGGCATGTATGTTCAACTTCGTAACATACAATTAACCTCAGATCCTTGCACTGCTGTAATATTATGGACTTCTTTTTTCCACTGCACTCATGTTTTTCATGCTAATTTAGACTCTATCACTCTTTTTTTTTTTTTTTCATGCTTGCATGTGCCTTTGAATATAAGAATAAGATTGACTAGGATATAGACATCATATGGTGGGACTTCTGTTGGGATGCAGAACTAGATAATAGTTGCAAATGCAATTGAAGGTTAATTAATTCAGATAATTTAATCAGATATAGAAATAGGAAAATCTTATAATCCTTTGACTTTCAAATTGTTGCGTTTTCTCTGTTTAAGGAATAGTACCTTTCTCATAAAGGAAAAAAACATTTGTGTTTTTATATTTGTTTAAAGGCCCCCTAATGCATATAAGGAATGAAACAGGGATAGGAACTTTATGCTTTAAATACCAGATCTAGTTTTGTTGGAGGGTTTTTTTCTCAGGGCTGAGAAATTACCAAGATTAATGACCTGACGTGGGACAGGAGACTGATGTGGGACCAGTTGAGGGAAGATTTATTTATTTTTTTGTCTGTTTATTTATTTAGTTAGGCTGCCTAAAATAGTTTTTTCATATATACTTTCTCTGCAGAAGGTTTAGTGCAACACTTCCTTTTTCTATGAATTTGAGTGGGGTATCATCGCAGAGGGCATTAATCTCACAAGAGTAGCCTGTCAAATTTTGTGGCTTTTTGCTTAAACTGAGTTTGGTTGAACATCTGTATTCTAAGCCTGAGGAGAGGTGCAGGGATCATCTGTGCAGGCCTTGTCTGATCTCGCCCATGCTGTCTTGAATATAAATGATGAATCCGGGGAACCCTTATAAGGACCAGTTCTATTCATGACATTTTCAAACGTCTCCTGTTGGAGCAAGGTCCTACCCTTCAAAACTGTAGATCAAACTGAGAAAACTCCCTGCTACCAGCTGGAAAATCTCAAGAGATAAAGAAACCCCCAGCCCTCACAGAGGGATCAAACTTCCACAGTAGTAGGAAGATGGACTTGTAGACTTAATTGAGTTTAGAGTGAGTAAATTTACAGTGAGTAAATTCAGAATAATGCAGCATAGACATGATGTGACATATCCATGTGCTTTAGTAATATCAAATGTGTGCAAGCAATTGTTATATCAATAAAGAATGAAAATACAGATATATATCAGAAGAAAGGCAAGTAATTAAAATTAAGGGTAAAGAATACGAGTAAGGAAATCTGCATCTTTAGGGTGGAAGCCTTGCTTAACTTCTTTGTTTGAACCTGTGTTCATGAAGAAGGCTCCTATCCAAAGATGTCTGAACTGTTTCTGTGACCTTATGGAGGTGCCGTGCACATCTTTTACTTTCTTAATAGCTTAATCTGCATAAGATATGTCATTTATATTATTTGGTTATGATCTTATCGTACTAAGCAAAACTTGTATCTGTTAGGTACTTGGCACTTGAGCTGTTTTTCCATGTCCAAAAATTTACAAGACTCATCTGTGTCTTGCACCTATGGTATTTTCTGATTCTGTAACTTCTCGGTCTAGTGAAAGCTATATTTACCTAAGCTGCTTTTAGCGGTTGTTTGCATATGCTAAACTCCTGTTCATGTTCTAATCCAGTTCCAGATCTAATGGTTATTGCACACTGCTTCCCATGTTACACTATCTGCTAGGTAATCAGGATGGAACGATAGGTGTGCAGTGGTTTCTGGCACACCGGCAGAGACTTTTGAACTGCCTTGTTTTTCAAGTCCCTCCCCATCTCAGAGGTAACAAACCTCCCTTTGGAGATGGAGTGCACTTGAGTTTTCATTTGTTCCTGCTTCAACAGCCAGACCAAAGGTTCTCAAGCACAAACCAGATGTTATCAGGGTTAGTGTGATCCCATTCTGCAGACTGTTTGAAGGTGCCGATAGCAGAGATCCAAGTAGCGCCGAGGCTCTGCCGAGAGCAGGTGAGGAGTTCCCGGATCTACTTTGCCAAGGAATTGCTTGTGTGATCCAAGGGAACAATCTTTTTCCCTCCTTTCATATTGAGTGCTTCTTAAGCTCTTTGTACAGTGAGGCCTTGATGGCTTCACGGAACTAAAATAGTTAAACTTTGATAGTTTTTCTACAAAAAAGTAAATTACAGCTGTTCTTCTGGAAGTGGTTAAGAACTCCCACTATCCAGTCCATAGTAGGTTGGCACCGACTTGTGCCAAGAGCTACTGTCAACGAAATTAATATTGTTCCCCAGAGGTCACGTAACAGAGTGCTGCCAGTGCAAACAACGGCGCTGCAGATTCTCAAACTGTTAAGGCTGCAACGCAAGCTTCTTTAACCGGAGCTTGTTCACCCAGCCCGGACGCCGCTCCCACTCTGTGAAAACCTCAGAAGCAAGAAAAGCAAAAGTCGGCAGTTTTATTCATGATGTGTTGTGTTTTAAATGTCCTGTCGGTATCTGAAGTTAGAGTGGGGCTACCCTGGCTACATGGCGGATAGCTTGGGTGCTTCTAGCCCTTAGCACAGCCAATCTTTACCAAGGGGTCTCAAAGTGCTTTGCAGCACAGAGTAGTCACGGTCGTTCCCATTTCGCGGGAAGGGAAATGACTTGCTGAAGGTTGAAACCACATCAGATTCAGGAATAAAACCGAGGTACGCTGAACAGCCTGGGGCTCTGTCCAATAGGTCCCTGCAAAAGCAGGCAATCAGTTTCTTAGAAATAAAGAATGTCAATATTTTGTTCAGGTGTCTCAACTGGCAAAGGCAGAACACATGTCTTGTACCTGAAAGGAATAACTGCCTTCTGCTTCTGGGAACAGAGTTTGGGAAATTACTGGGTGACCTACCTTTTCTGCAGGCAGTGGTAAATGTGAAGCTCTCTGAAATAGGTAAGAACAGGGACATTAAAAACATACCTTTGCACACTTGCAAAACAATTCATGGGCTATTTGTGTGCAGCTCATGCCAAAAAAAAAAAAAGTTTGCCACAAATATAGGCATTTTTCAAATAGTAAATTAAATGGATGCAGTTTACTGTGAGGTATTTTCATAAATCATATCAAAGCACTGAATTTTAGCTTTGTCTTTTTGTATTTGAAACATTAAATGTACTGTAGTTATTGAGATCTATAAAACTGGTTCTTTATTTGTAAACTGCTTCTGAATAAATTTAAGTTTTTAATGGATTTTCTTATTCAATAATTTATATACTTTGTATTGACATTTTTAGCTATTTATTGTCAGCATCATTCACAGCTGATTTGCAGAATATTTGCTAGCAGTCGAAGTTTTGCTCCTGCACCTGTGTTCACTGAAGTAGCTGCAGCAGTATTTGGTATTTTTGCCCTTCTGCTGCTCGTTACAACTCTTGCGGCAGAGGTGAGCATCCCTGCAGCAGGGTCATGGGGGCAGTTCACAAGAATGCTCCGGAGCCTGTACTGGGGAAAATCGGCTACCTAACCGTGCTGGTTTTGCCTGACACCAGAGAGGGGGCATTTAAAGTTACATTGCCACAATGGGTGGTTGTTAGTGACAGGTGAGATGAGTGACTTGTTTAATTGATTGTCTGCTTTAAAATTTTTATTATATTCGATCTCTGACAAATGTGGGTTGCTGAAGGCCAAGTTCTGGCACCAGTACTATGTGCAGTAATGTTGACAGCAGAGGTACATCAGCTCCTCAGTAGTTGAGACCTGGCACCTTGGGTAATGTGGTGGGGAGAAGTTTTGGTGAAAGGTTAACATGAAAACGTGATTTTTAAGAGCCTTTTTTTAAACACATGGTGAGTCTAGAAAAGTGTTTCTGGTCGCTTTGCAGCTCCACAGACTTTCTCTCCCATGCCTGATGCAGCTGGTTGAAGGAGCAGAATTAAGTTGTATCTGGGAGTGGTGGAGCAAGAGAGAATTACAGAATAATTTGGGTTCGAAGGGACGTCTCGGAGGTTGTCTGATCCAGCCCCTGGTCCGAGCAGGGCTGACTTCAAAGTGAGAGCAGCTGTGCAGCGCCTTGTCTGGTAAAGTTTTGAAAACTCCAGGAAGGGGATTGCACAGCCTGGGTGTTAGTTCTTGTGTTTGACACGCAATTTCCCCGTGAAATTTCTTTTTACTAACGCGTGCTTGTGAGTCAGGCTGCCTGCCTTGCCGAATATCTTTGCCAAGTTGATGTGCCATCCTGCTTTCTTTTTTATTTGGAAATGTGTTGTGAGAAGGTATTTTGCTGGCAACACAAGAAATGTGCCAACAGAGGTACTTTGAAAAGCTTTTAAGTATGCAGAGAATCTGCATTTTCCTACTCCTGATCTCTCTTTTCACTGTTTTGTTGATGTCTTCATTTAGATCTATCTGAAAAGAAATGGTAACCTGTCACTGGGAACATCTTTTTAATTATAGTGTGAAATATCCAGAGCGCATTCTTTTGAAAGCTCCAAGTAATGTATTATTAAATAATAACTTGCATCAATAGAAATATTATTTTTTGCATAAAATTTTAATAATCACAAAAAACCCACCCACCCACCTGCTCTTGAGTGCTCTTGTGTCCCCAGATCAAAACCAAAGTAGATGCTGACGGCCAGGAACTCCATGATAGATTACAAAGACGCTCTACAGTATTTATTGGGTGCTGAGTTTTAAAGAGAAATAAATGCAGCAATATTGCTAATTTTTTTACTGCCACAGTCTGTATTGTGCCTATTTTGTACTGGAAAAAAAGGGAGGATGCTGCTTTCCTGTGAAATGTTGTTGACAGCCAGGAAGAGTGAAAAGCTCTGGGAAGTTTTTTAGGTAGCATTAGGAAGGTATGGCTGAAATGGCAATCTAGAACACAAATGCTGCAATAAAGTTAGGTTAATGAAGGAGCACGAACAGTCAATTAAGTGTACTCTGCATATTTTAATGTTATATAAAGCATGATAAAAAGCAGTAGAACTCTAATTCTTTCTTCTTTTTATATTTAATGAACTCTCATTGGAAACATTGTATTAGCATATGAGTTGAAAATATCCATAATGTTTTTATAAGACAAAGTAGAGAAGACTTGTTTAAGCTCTGATTCTATATTGTAAACTACAGCTGTAGCCCATGCAATCTACAATTGATCTGTGGAGTTAAAAGAGATGGGATTTCTATTTTACTTAAGCTGATGCACTTACGTGAACATGAAGGTGGGAGGTGAAGTTCCCCATTACTGACACCTGTGAATTTTGTCTTGTCATTTTTTGTGGGCATAGTTAACTTCCTTTTTATGTTGACAGAGCAGAGACACCGAGGATTTATTAGGCGGGTTTTTATGCCATCATTCCTTGGATAGTTTTAATTCAGCATAAACAAGTGCTTCCTCTGAGCACAGCTGTCCCTTCCTGCCTCCCGCCGCATCCCACCGCTCTCGCCTGTGCCCCTGTCACCCGCCTTGCTAGTGATCGTGCATGTATGGCTCCCCAATGGCCTGGCAGGGAGAAACAATTTGGGTTAAAATGAATCTTTGTTTAACGAGCCGGTTCAAAGCTATCAGTTGTCCAGCTTGGTTCAGGACGTGGCTTCACAAACACGATGGGTAGTGCAAAGCAGAACAGCGGTGGGGATGGGAAGGTGGAGCAGGAGGTGGAGGGAGGACACAACCTGCTTGTCAGCAGCCCCACTTTATGGTACTTTAATCTGGTCATGGAAATCCATCATGAGCATGGTCGTCACCTTTCTTTGAAGGAATGTAAGGTTTCTCTTAACACGGGCATCCCCCTCTGCCAGTTCACCACTCTTCCTCTCTTGAACTGAGTTGGCTTCAGCTTTATTTGAGGCACAGGGTACAGACAGTGGAGGTTTGGGCCTTCCTGAAGCTGGATTCATCCATGGGTTTTCTCCCATGATAGGACTGGGGAAGAGGGAGGAGAGCAATTAGCCAGTCCTGCCATATTGTCTTCTGTAATACTTTTTTTTTATTCTTAACTCCTTTTGGGTAAATAAAAGGGCACTGTAAGCAAAATTTGCTCTTGCTCACTAAATTACATTCCTTGCTAGGCTATGGAGACTTTAAAAGTGGCTGTCTTATGCAAGATTAACTAAAAATTTTTGTTTGAAGCATAAACCCATTCAGCCATACTTAGTTTGGTAGGTACTGAAAATACAGAAATGCTTCCGAACACATTGCTTTAAAGACTGTTGTCATCTCAGAAATAAATCTTTAAACCTAAAGAGCATTGCTTGTCTTTATGAAGAGCAGCCATTTTCTTTGCAGATCCCTTTCTGTTTTGGGGGAGGCAAGAATAAACCATGAGTAGTAGGTTTCCCTTTTGTGAAATAACTTATTCAGTTTCATTGCAGGTTCTTTTTATAAAGAAAACAGGCGAGAATACAGTCTTCAGTCTTCGGTTTCCTTTCACTAACAACACATGTGGCTGTCTCCAGAGAGCTTTGCAGGCTCACCTGGGAACCCTACACTGCAAGCTCTGCTGAATACAAATTTCTCTTTTTATAGCTTTTTGACCTTTTTATGGTACACCTAAGTATATGAAGTTTAAGACAATCAGAAGAAGATCTTTCCTTTGTAAAAAAGATCCTCTATAAAGGAGAAGTCATTTCTCTCAAGAGTTTTATATTTAACCTTAAATAAATATTAATGTGAAGAACTGTTCCATTGGTTGTGCTTCGTTATCTGTGAATTCTGACAGCGGGTTTCGAGAAGAGCAGTGGGGGAAGGTTGTTTGTTGCGAATATTATTTGGCAGGAAGTCAGGCATATTCTACAGTTTCATATGAATGATATCTGCTGAAAGTCAGCTAGCTTCCCAACCAACTCTGCTTGCTGTGCCTTAGCAACCATGAGGAAAAATCTGCTGCCACATGGAAACGGATTGGGATTCATGACAACACTCCCTATATCCAGCCACCCTCAAACAACGGTAGCATTTCATCTACTAAACACAGTGCCCATATCTTATTTCTGCTTAAAACCCCTATAATTTAGCAAGTAGCAAGTGATGTCAAATGCAAAAATTTGAAGGTGGCAAAGTGATAAGCCAAATTGTTCGGTAATTTTCTTCCCCTTCCCCCACTCCTTGCCTGGCATGACTAAGCACTGGGAGTAAATGAGCATTTACTCCGGCAGAAATTGCTGCCTTCTTGTGTTTCAGGCTGAGGAGGGTGTGTCGGACAGGTACAGCCCAGCTTTGTTCCAGGATTCATGTTCAGATCAGGGCTGGAGTGGAAACTCTCTCATTATTATAGCTGCTTGCTTTTAGCAAGTCCAGCAAAGCTTTTTGAAGAAAAAAATCACAGACTTCCATCAGTTGTAACAGTTGCAATTGTTTCTATCGCTATTATAGTGTTATCATTGTCATGGTTCGTAATGAGAGACAGAAATGTGTCTAGGAAAAAGATAATTACTTTTTGATTTGTGCCTGGAGTGGGAGGGAAGCCTGAGGGAAATTAAGTAAATACCCCTGCTGGATTTTTTTAGTTTTTCCTGAGCTACTGTATTGTTAGAGTTGAACGATTAGTAAAGAGAGAAAAACACAAATATATGATTGTATGTGAGAGCGAATTTGCATTCAGCTTTATCTATGATCCTTTTCTGTATGCTGTGTCTCATGGTTGTAACGTGAGAAGTTTCCAGCATGAATACTTGTGAAAGTGTATTTTAGGCTTGGATGCCTAAATGCTTGTTGGAAATCTGTCTGCATATATAATTTCCTTTGTGGTCACATTAGCCGATTGAGGATTCAGGTGTTGAGTAGTTGCAGAAATCCCCCTGTCAGGGAATAGAAACAATCTCATTACCAGGTAGTCTGTGCTACACCACGTGCATTTCAAAATGGGATGATTTTTTTTCCAGGCTATTTATATTTAGGGAAATAAGCCCTGATAGAGGACAACACTGAAGCGTTTGCTTAATTTTTAAGCATACTGGGTAATCCAATTTGGAATGCTCAAGTGCTGTACTGAATTCTTTAGGGACACAGTGTTAGTGCCCTGAAACTATGAAACTATCATGGGCATATTTGCAAATTAAGCCCTGATCAAACAGACAAATATTTACGAGTATGTTGTAAACTGAAAACAGGTGAAGTTTGTTTGCACATTGCAAACTCTGAATGTGATGTTACGTTCAATTTTTGGTAACGCAACCAGTTAAAAACCTAGTTATTTGAAAAACCTGGAGTGGAAGCTTAAACAATTCACTGGGGGGAAGAGCCCTGATTCTGCCTTTTCTCGTTTCTTTTAGTTTTACTATAAATCCTGCTGTAAAAGATTCAGAAAAAGGAATGATCTTGATTAATAAAAAAAATTTCTTACTTTCCTGTTTTTGCCAAAGCTTTTTTTCTTGCTAACTGCACAGGAATATCAGAAGCTCTTACAAGACAGGCAAAACATTTGCATCCCATATTTGAAATTATTATTTTCCTACAATTTCTATGGCCTCTTCTATAGTTACGGCGTGACTTCTAGTGTAGACAGGTTGCTGGCTGCTACCACTGTACTAAATCCCAGCTGAGGAAAGCCCTTGAACTGGAGCTCCAAGCACTCTTGCTTTGTTGCTTTCTGACCATGATGGTGATTAAATTGCTAGCAGATGTATGGAGCATTGCTGATGCTACTGCGACTGCGGTGCTGGCAATCGCAGAAATATCAGCAGTTGTTGGAACAGCTTGGGCAGGAGGCAAAGCACAAGCAACTCGTAGGCAAGTCAGCCTCTCGAGTTGAGATGAGGCCAAAGCAAAATCCCAGATCTAAAACCGAGGTGAAAATTCAAATGCATCTTCAAAAAGTATGGCTGAAAACATGCTCTATAGTATCTTTAGCCCTTGATTAGAACATTAACGAGGTTGTAGTAAACGCATAGGGAGTTGCTATAGTGGAGCCAGTTCAATACTCTGCTGAATGAAGAACTAAGTCAGCATCTCACAGTAGGATACAGCTTGATCTTTCCAATGGAGACCAAAATGCGTCTTCATTAGTACACTTTGCTTGTTGTGTAGTATGTCATGGGGGAATTTCTTTCCAAACCTTTCAAATATCAGTTTGTGCTTGTATATTAAAATATTGTCATCAATATCTTTGCATGCTTAGCTTTAAATAATAGCAGAGATTCTCCACTTGTTTAAAAATAATTGTCCAGCTGAAGCAATACTAATTTAAACCCAGATATAGACCTTGCATAGTAGTATCAGTCATTGAATTAGCTACTGCTTTTAAAAATCTAGCTGGAGTATTTGATTCTTTGGCTAATAATGCTGTGAGCTGGTCATATGGATTGTAAAGAAGTATTTCCTTCTGGTTGTTTTAAATTACTTGCTCATCACTTTATTGTAATCCTCCCATTCTTTTAACACCATTACTCTACTCCCTGCATTTCTAGTGGTTTTAAACACCACAGTAAACTCCTTTATAATTTTTCCCAATTTCAGACTAAATTATCTGCAATGTATTCAGATTTGGATCCTAGCAGTCCTATTCCAAAACATTCTCCTGGGCTGCCTGTCCCAGCTGTCCTCTCCAGTCACATGCAAGTTATGTCCTCAAGCTAGAATGCCATCCCTGTGTCATGTTCATACTTAACACTCCTGATTGCCCAGCCCAAGGCACCAGTTCCCTGCCTATTTCTTCCTGCATCCTCAGCAGGGAAGCTGAAGCCACCTATGCACACCTACTCATGTATGATGGGAGAGCCCTCCTGGATGACACCCAGCGTTCTGGATCGGCTCCACATATGGTCTCCTGTCCCAGGACCATACGTGCTGCCACATCCCCATCTCCTCCCTGACATGTGGTTTGGCAAAGCTTCTGCTCAAGCTGGTGAAGAGGCACAGGGGGACGCTGGGGTAGTAGTGCCTGGAAAGCAGCACTTGGCATGGGCAGCAATAGCTGTTCCAAGGTAGTTTTCATGAGAGATGAGTTGTTTGCTTGATGACAAATGAATTTGCTTTAAAAGCACATTTTGGCTTATTCTAAGAGTTATTTGCAAATGTATTTTGAATTGGTGTGTGTGTATCAAAAGCATTTGGGAGGAGCAGCCTATATTTACCAAATACCTTCAGGGAGGAGTGGTTCTTACCCCACACAGCAGCCCAAAGGTTAGGGTTTTCAGACAAATCCTGGACCCTGATCCACTGCCTCTTCTTCCTCCCTCTGGAAGCGGACTGCCCAGTTTGTCCCCAACAGCCAAAGCAGAGTCTGCTGAACAGAGGTGCGCTCAGTAGCACAAAGTGAAGGGATTTTGTGCTAGCTAAATATTTATTGAGGCAAGTTTAAAAAAAAAAAAAAGGAAAAGGAAAGGGGATCTAGCTTGGTAGCTGGGACATAAACTCCTGAAATTTGATATGAATTTCAGCCTAACTGCAGTGATTGTTTCAACATTACACAGGCTGCACTAGCATCAACAGGAAAGATCACTTTTTGTATTCTGGAATGCCACTTATACTTTTGTTTTATTTTCTCCTATGCAATTTGCATTTTCTTGTATTTGTAGAAATTTCATGTGTGTAGATTCCTGCATAGCAGGCTAAATCTATCCTCCTGGGTTCTCCAAAGTTTCATGCTTGCTCCAAGCTGATATGGGTTCAGGCTGCCACTGACAGAAGCCGTTGTCCTGTCTTCCCTTCTCCCATTTCAGGGCTGTGAATTCCTTCTCTCTCCCCTGCACCAGAGATAGCACTGTGTGGTTTGAAGGGTAAACAAGAAGATTTTTTTTTCTCTACTAGTTTTCAGCCTCAGTCACCTTTTGCAGACTCCTTGGAATCTCTTCCTAATATCTAATCTAAATCTACCCTCTTTCAGTTTAAAACCATTACCCCTTATCCTATCGCTACACTCCCTGATAAAGCGTCCCTACTCATCTTTCCTGTAGGTCCCCTTTAAGTATTAAAAAGCTACTATAAGGTCTCCCCAGAGCTTTCTCTTCTCCAGGCTGAACAACCCCAACTCTCAGCCTGTCTTCATAGGAGAGGTGCTCTAACCCTCCGATCATTTTTGTGGCCCTCCTCTGAACTCACTCCAACAGGTCCATGCCCTTCTTATGTTGGGGCCCCACAGCTGGACACAGTATTCCAGGTGGGGTCTCACCAGGCTGGAGTAGAGGGGCAGAATCACCTCCCTTGACCTGCTGGCCACACTTCTTTTGATGCAGCTCAGGATACAGTTGGTTTTCTGGGCTGTGAGTGCACATTGCTGGCTCATGTCCAGCTTTTCATCCACCAGTACCCCCAAATGCTTCTCCTCAGGGCTGCTTTCAATCCACTCATCACCCAGCTTGTATCCATGTTTTGGATTGCCCCGACCCAGGTGCAGGACCTTACACTTGGCCTTGTTGAACTTCATGAGGTTCACATGGGACCATCTCTCAAGCCTGTCAAGGTTCCTCTGGATGGCATCCCTTCCCTCTAGAGTATCAATATACCATTGAGCTCGGTGTCATCTGCAAACTTGCTGAGGGTGCACTCAACCCCACTGTCCATGTCCCCAAGAAAGATGTTAAATAATACTGGTCCTGGACCCCTGAGGGACAGCACTTATCACTGGTCTCCACCCTGACATCAAGCTGTTGACCTCGACTCTCTGAGTGCAGCCATCTAGCCAATTTTTTATCCGAGTAGTCCACGTGCCAAATCCATGTTTCTCCAATTTAGAGACAAGGATGTGCATGGGACAGTATGAAATGCTGTGCACAAGGCCAGGTAAATGATGTCAGTTGCTCTTCTCTTATCCACCAATGCTGTAAACCCATTGTAAAAGGCCACCAAATTTGTCCTTTTTGCTGAGTTTGGTCTTATGCTGTTGTGTAGCTGCACCCTGCAGTAACAGTATTTTCCCTGGCTGAGGCTCGGCGGTCCTCTCAATGCCAGGGACTGGGCTAGTGCAATGCCAGGGGCTGCAGTTCCCACCGGCATTGCTTGAATTAGCTTGCTGATGATAATGTCGTTAGCACCAGTCTGGGAATGGAGCGGGGAGGGGGGAAATCGATGTATAAATTTCGACTGTGCTGCTGCAGTGAGTGAAGCTTGTTGAATGAAAGACTTGGACAGAAACCAAGTGAAGTGGTGGTATGTAGGGCTGCTGCAGAACCGAGGTGTTAATGACGTGCAGGCTAGGAAGAGTAATTGGGATCTGAGGCAGTGTTGCACTCTTACAACATCTCTGTTGGGTACGGGAGAGGTGAATTAAGCTTTTATGTTATAGTATTTCCATATGGAGCTACTGTTACGCATGGAACTACACTAACATTTGTGATGAGCGTGGAAGGGTAAACAGCGTTAGATGCTTCTGTGGTTCTTATCGCTTCCATTCCCTTTCTAAAAACACAGTAACAAGAATATAGGGGGGAAAAAGCAGGTGGCATTACTGAAATATGGATTCTGTAATTCTTACAGGGTGTGAAGGACGATTTTTTTTTATGATTACAATATACCAAGTGTGAATTGGATCCTTCTCAAAGCGAGGAATTAATTATGCTGCCTACAAGTTGGAATAATGTGAGGGAGCACCACACAATCCTCCTCTTGTGCTGCCAGTGCACCTGCACAGTGTCTTCTGTTCCACTTCCAGACTTCTTTTAGGCAATGTTTATTTGTGTCTTGTGTGGCTTGTAGTAAGATAGAAGTTGCCAGTAAGCATCAGAGTAGGCAATATCTTGTCTTTTAACACTGACAAGATATGGAAGTATCATGGCGAGTAAAGGTGAGGTAACCTGACTCTCGTAGAGATGTTTATCCTGTCTCTGTTTGCCTTCCAGAATTCTGGTTCACTGTTAATTTTATAACTTTAAATCCCCAATCTTTATTGATCAGTGGTAAGGTTTTGGCATTTACATTTCCCTGCTGTGAAGAGTTATGTGTCTTTTTTCTGTCTTCTCAAATATGAATCCTCTCTAATTTCACTGAGTGATCAGTTATTCTCACGTTACATAAAACAGAGCACGGAAAGTCTGTCTTTTCTCTGTGCCATTTCATTATTTTGTATAATTGCATTATGTCTCTTGTAATCTCTCCTTTGTAAGGTAAATAGTCAGTCTTTTCTCTCTCTTCTCATATTAAAATTTATTCCAATCCTTTATTATTCCTACTACTGTTATTGTTTGAATCCCCTCTAACGCTGAAGCATCCGTTTTTTGAGATGCTGTTACCAGCGCAGCATGTGGCACAGCAGAGATAATGCTGATCTACATACGAGGAATGTTACCTCCACGCTAGTTACCATTTTATCACTCATTTATCCTCATTTTTTTTGACTACAGTTAAGAATTTCATTTAGTCGAGTGGTCTTCCTTGAGAAGTGTTCTGTGACCCTGAGGTGTCTTTACTGAATTGATAAAGTTTGCTTTAAGAAGTATTAGAGCATGTGTAATTACATTTTCTCCCTCTAGTATATGCTGCTTCTAATGTTGAGCTCATCATGATAGTGTCTTTTCACCTAGCTTTTTTAGGTTTATCTTGAAATTCTTCACTGTCATTTCTGGTCTTTCCTGACTCAAATAAATATGTGCTGTCTACAGACTTTACCACCTCATTGCTCATCTCTTCCAGATGAAGAATAAATGTAGTAAACAATACAGAGCTGAGTTTCCTGATGTGAAAAAAAAAAAAAAATATTTGGAGACTTCATTTACACTACTCAAATGATTTGATAAATTTGTTTTATTTAGATTTCAATAGCTAAAAGACCTAGATTGCTGCTACTTTTTTTCCATACAAAAACCAGAATAAAACTTAAGTTCTACCAACTTGTCTTACAGACCCTGTCCAGAAGAATTTCAAATCCCTATTTGGAAACTCCTTCAAACAAGGTACTTGTCAAGCTTCTTTTTAATTCCATTTCATCAAACAACATATTAGGAATCTTTTTGCTTTGGTTCAACCTCTTAATCATAGCTTTGAAGACACTTGTGAATGTGGCCTGCAGTTAAATCCAGTTAACAAGTTATAATTTGTGTGTGTTGGAAATTTTCTGCTTCTATTACTGAATTTGCAAACTGACTTGTTGTGAATTCCGACGTGTACTCGCTTCCCAGCTGTTTAAACGATTGCCACCATTTAGCTTACTTTTGCAGTATTTGAGAGCTCTGTTTTTGCATCTCACAAGACTTTACTGTCTCAGGACTATTTTATATTCCTTGAAAGATTCCTAAACATGGGAAACAACAACAAAAAAGGTGAAACTGCAGCATTGTTTTTCTTTCAAGTTAGTTATTTGTGTTACTGATGTGCTTTGCTGGAACGGTGAGGAAACATCACTGCAGAAGCCTGAGTTAAATGAATCAGTAAGGACTGGTGTACAGAGACGAGGTGGAGCATGGTTTTATGGAAGATGGACTTGGGTCCTGTTTTGATAGACGCATCTGCAGCCTTGAGGTGTATGTTAGAAATCAGGTGTGGGGGAAGTCAGAGGTGTGTCCGTTCTGCAAGACCACATCCTCCTGGCACAGTACGGATTAGCTGACCCGTACCTATCACAGGAAGCCTCTGAAGTTTCTGAACAAAAGAAAAAAAATATGAAATGGTGTTTCAATGTGTATTAGGCTTGTATTAAATTATTTAACTCAAATACATATGGAATAATGTTTAATTTTAATTGTCTTTTTGTGGTTTTGCAATGGTTAATATAGTTTTCTTGCTTTGCTAGAATAACACTTGTGTTCATTTGAACTTGTCTGTTGTTCAAAGGTAAAGCTGACAGATAGTAAAACCTCTGCTTTTCTAAGGCGGCAAATGGAAAAGCAGTCCAGCTCATGGGGGCGTCTGCAACCCATGATACAGCTGGGTATGGCAGAAGTTGGGGTGCATTTCCTCCGAGGCTTTGACTGCTTGCTTGTCCTTTAGCTGAGGAGAAGGTATTGCTCAGAGGGAGGGAGCGGACAGTGGCAAGGCAATTTACTACAGCAGGAGTAAATCCCTGTTTGTCACCATTTTCGATTTCTCTTTTCATTCAGATTTATGGAGAAAGTTCTTCCTGTGCTGGGAGAGCTCTCAGGAATATTTTTACTCTACAAGCGTCTGACCTGATTAAAGACAGAGTGTACCTTACTGGTATTTGCAGGTAACATGAGAGCATTCATTTCAATCAACTGGATGGGTTTATTTGCATTTGTCTGTGCCCTGATTTGACAAGAGAGTAAATTCTGAGAGTGAGATTTTGTGTGTGTTACTAAGAATCAAAAATATTTTTTTAAAAAAGTCTTTAAAATCTCACGTATTTTAATATCTTTTCTTATGTTACTTCGTCAGTTGTCAGAAAGCAGCAGTGGCCTTATTGTATGTCCATTAATTTAATTGCTTATGATTTCATATACAATTGTGTTTGTCTGTTATTTTGTTGAAAAGAAAGAGTATTAAATTCAGCCCTGGTCTGAAGTTATAAAAGTTATTATAGTTATAAAAGAGATTGATTGGATTCCTAAGATTTAGTTACACAGTGATTTTTGCATGTAATTTATGGAATATTTCTGTAACAAAGTGATGTGCAGGTCTCTATTATAGCACCATTCATTCATATCTATATTTAAGAAAACGTCACAACTTCTTTTTTTTTTTAATGATTTAAAAAGATAAGTTTCACAATAATGTGAAATACGAAGTACATCCCAGAGCAGCACTCAAGGTCTTACACATATATTGTGTAGCTGTATTGCTTATGCCTGTGCTCAGAAAGGAAATAAAATCCTGAGGCTAAAAGCTGGATTTTATTTAGCTCTTTGGATGACTGTCTGTATGCAGCACAAATTGATAAAAATATTACACATTGTAAAGTGCGCCACATGCATTAAGTCTATAAGGGAACTTACTCATCTAACACGAGTTCCCTCATCATAACTAGGGGCATCCCCTGAGACTTGCCAGAATAATTTATTCCCTTGAAATGAATAGGATTACAAAAATTAGTAATTGAGACAAAGGGTTTGCCCTGCTGAATAAAAGGATTCCCTTTTAATAGGTTTAAAAAATAGCACTTTATTATAAAAGAGCATTTTAACACTACTGTAGTGTAAGAAGTGATGTTTTGCTTATTTTCAGGAGAAGCTGTGTTGGATCGGAACTGGTAGACTGGCTTTTGGAGCAGTGCCCTTTTGTAAAGTGCAGATCTACAGCAGTTGGAGTGTGGCAGCTCCTCCTGGATATGGGCATTATATTATCAGGTCAGTCTTGACAGTAATTCTAGCATGAGGAAGGCTATCAGTTTCTCCTGCATAGGATAAGACTCATTTTTTTGATGGGATAGGAAGGAGGGAAAGAAAAAAAAAGCAGATTGATCCATTTTTCTTGACAATTGTTTATTTTACTATCTCTTCCGTAGGCTCACTTCTATGACCTTTCATTTCATAAATACCAAAGATTAATCTATTTTTTTTTAGGCAATTTCCTTCCTTTTGCTTTTGCAAACGTAACTGCCTATTACCAAGTTGCAGACAGTGTGTGTGTATTTTCCAGCCTATTTTTTTTTCTCCTCAAGCTCTTTTAGGTTTTTCACAAGACAGTGGCTGTTTAGTCACTGCAGATCATGGCTTCAACAGATGACTTCTCTAGCTATTAGTGATTTTCCCTTCCTCTCTCTGTTTTTCATGTTATTAGATTACAATGGATTGAGAGAGGATTCAGCTCCTTGAGACGGTGGTGATGCCAGGTTCTACCTGGCTGTCCCCACGTTCCCCACCAAATGTAGGGGTTTGGCCCAGCTAATGTGGTTGGAGATAATTGCACCAGTAACCAACCTCTGGAAATCTGATGGACTTTACTTTGTAGTTGGGACTACTTAGGTAGTTCAACTCAGAGCATACCCCACCCTAGGGTCTGTGCTAGACACTTATCTTTCCTCCTTGTGAAAAGGTGAGGTGTTATGGAAGACTTCTGTTTATGTACGCTGACAGCATACTTAAGGGTTTTCTTCTGGTCCAGCTGCTCTGACAGTACGTCTGATCATGCAGCCTCAACAAGGGCTGAATGACTCTTCCAGCAGGAGCTTGTGCTTTTGGCTTTGGACCCCGTCCTTTGATCCCAGTTCAATCCCAGTTATTCCAGGGAAGACGACAGCTGTTGTACTGGTGCATCACCTTACCCAGGTCTAGTCTACAAATCCAGTAGCCCTGAATTTGAGGAGAAGCTGGGATAATGATGGGCTGCATCCCCATTATTGACATTTGTTTACTAGCGCCTGGCCATTAGTGAGAACAGATTAGAAGCCAATGAAAATTTAGGCTCAGAAATCTGACAAATGGAAGGTTTTTATCCCCTAATTCTGAACTGATTCCAAAATTGATTAAATACTCAGCAGTCTTAATGCTTGAATTTCAGGACCCTGGCGATCTTCAAAGTGAGGGTTTGGGGTTGTCCTGTTTGAATGCACTGAGTTAATACGAGAGGGCAGGATTGCTTCTATGCTGAGTTTGCAATCCTTTAGCCCTATGTGGTGGTGCAACTCAGTATTAAAGTCAAGTGTAATACCGAATGTGGTGGGGACACAGAACCTTTATATGGTAAAGTTTTAGAGGCAATCTAATGTTATTTTTCCTAACAGTGGACAGACAACTCTATTTTCAAGACAGTCATGCTTTCTACCAGTTCTCAGCAGATGAATGTACCTACCTTTTCTGTGAATTTGAGAAAGAGGAAGGATGGAAGAATGGAGTAAAGCTCCTACTTCAGCTACTGCCGTTGTCTCCTCCCAGGATTGACATGTGTAATCTGTAAGTGTGCATATACAGCTGTTTGCAACTTTTGCTGACTGTTTTGTAAGTGGCTGGCTTATAATGACACTGCAAATGAGCCAGCTTTCTTTTCAGGGTTGACAAGCTTTGTAGAGATGGGCTTTTCATCTGAGAGAGTGTTGGGTAGGTAAATGAAGGCACTTGACTTGTTTTTTTTGGCATATTGTGGTTCTTATGCACTAGCTTGCTGACTCTAGCTTGCTGTATTACCTGGGCAAATGGCTTTATTATTTTTTGGTCTCCTCTTACATTTGGAGGTTTGGCACGAATTTGGCAGCAGGCATGCTGTGGAGCTGACTGACTAGCAGATCGGATGCCCTTGTGCTGTGTCAGGATCAGCTATCAGACGGACAGAGAGGAGGAGTAGAAATGTGGTACCTTCACTCACCTGATTTTAGTTTGCTACTGCATGTTCGCCAGAGCTCTGTAGTCTCACATTACTATTCCTTTTTCAGAATATGCCTTTTAAGTGTTTCCCTTCCTATATGTCTCCTCTTTCACCTGACTATTGGATGTTATCATACCCTCTGTGCTGATACAGCTGTGCTCTAAATGTTGCCTATTTAGAGCAGCTAGAAATGAAACCATAGTTATTTGTGCCACAGTGAGAGGCCAAAATATAGGAAAAAGGTGTCAGTGAGAAGTCTTGGAGGCTCATGCCTTAGCAAATCTGCAGGAGCTGGCCTGGATGGACAAGCTGGGTTAAATTCTTTCATTGTCCCTAGCATGATCAGTCCTCACACCTGATACTTACACTGTGGAGAACCATTACTCTGACAGTACTGGGATTTATTCTCTTGGATGTCAAAGACAAAACTTTCTTCTCTAAGTACTTTCTTCTCTACATACTAGATTTAAAAACACATTCTCTCAAATAAATGTTCAATGGAAATATTTTAAAGGAGCGCAAAGCCCAAAGTCCCTGTAAGCTGTCTCAAGGCCAGCTTCTTAAATTCAGACGTGCTGAGCTGGTAAGAAAATAGCTCAGCAATTTCTCTGCATGGATCAGGGCAGCAACTTGATTCCCTCCCCTGTTGTTGACTGCCCTCACCAACCACAAATTGGCAGTTCTGGAGTGAGGATTCCCTTGAAATCGCATTTATTTGGTCAGCTTGAGTGAGTGTAGCCAAGTGACAAGGACCCCAAATTGGCTAGAGCAGGGGACTGAGTAATCCTCTAAGCAGGTGACTCATATGGGAGGAAACCTTTGAATATTTTTGCAAATAGAAATTCTTGTTTTCCAGCCTACTCTGGTGCTGAACAGTTTGGCTGTCCCTTAAATATCAGGGCGATTTCTTCTTGATTTCAGTGGCAATTGGGGTTTTCCTCATTATCACTGCAAATCAGGCCACTTTTCATGGTTCATGACTACACATACAAAGGCTTTGAATCAAAAAGACGGAACAGATAGGTCATATTGATGTGTTACGTGAAGGATGCTGGGTAGGAAAATGGATTGAAGACTTTTTAGATTTGAGTTAAAAATGTATCCTGCATGCTGGCCCTGGCCGGGGAGCACCACTATTTTACAGTCTGCTTTGCAGTTTTATCGTTCCAGTGCAACTGTCATTTCTAGCGGAGGATGATCCCTGTCACATGAATTGAACAATTATTCATTAATGTACATTTGCAGCTCCTTCCTGCTCACATTATTCAAATCTTAGTTGAAGTTGGATTCCTTTTGGGAACATTGTCACTGAAGAATTATTTTCTGGAGGTTTTACCTGTCAGATTGTGAGGGTGCTTTTAAAAAAAAAATATATTGAAGGAATGGAATTTTAAGTAATGGTATACTCTCGAGGGAGTGTGACATTAAAGGGAAAGGAGGCTTTTCCACGTTCAAAATTCTCCATGCTTGATGCCAATAGTACACTGCTAAAACACAATCTGAAAGGTAATAGACATGATGAGGTGTTTTTTAAAGTTATCTGACCAGGTTAAATAAACACATATACTCTTTTTAATGACGAAAGAGGGTGATTCTAAAAACTCCTCTTCCTTGCAGTGAGTGTTTGTCTTTTCTCAAATATATAAGCTGTTTTGCATACGATTAGAAGCATAATCTTTCTTGTAATTTAATATTTTTGCATTAATTTTTCTGTCTTAGTTTTTCTCATAGTCTGTAATGATGGCATTAATTCTGTATGTGCATAGGGATAGAGAAATTCTTACCTTATTAATTAGATTCCCTGCTTTTGATGAAATCAGAAGCGACTGTCTGCTTGTGCACCAGAAGGCAATGTTGGACATCTCCTGGTGGTCCTGGGAGCCAGGCAAGCTCTGTCTCCTCTACAGCCTGACTGTTGGATGCATCAGTGGGTCTCTGTGGAGCATCATGGATCTGCTCTCCAAGAAGCAGTCTGTAGACCTGAGTAGGCAGTAGCAGCTCTGGAGACTTCCTTCAGCAGCTCTTCTGGAAACCCTATTAAATAAACGTGGCCCAGTCTGGACTTGCTGTACAGATTTTTGATGGATTTGTATTTGTTTCTGGGCAGTATTAGCAGTGTTGCCAAATAATACTATAGTACGTTCTACAATTAAAATAGTGTTCTGAAGCCTGAGACGTGCTTACAGTTCCTGAATAAGTATTCCCTATTGCCTTTTGACCTTGACAAATTCTCTACATTAAACATAACATTGGTGGGAATCTACCATGGAAAATAAGACATAGCAGATTTTTAGCAGCTCACACTAAACTGAAGGGTAATATTGTTATGTATATTCCACAGGACTGAGCCCCTGTAAATGTTGTCAGATGAGATGGGACTGATGCAGAGGCCTCTTGGGGTCATTAAACACCCTATGTTAATCACAGCTAATTCTACTTGAGTAGAAAAGAAGTGAATATTGCAATAGCCTGGGAACAAAAGATCTGTACTGAAAGCTGTGCCATGGGTTTCCTTACAACCTTGAGCAATCACTTAGGCTCTCATCCAATGCCTCCTGAATTCTTTTCTAGTGACTGCAATGGCTTTATATCAGGTGTTTAATCTTTATGTGCTTCTATTTCCTTCTTTGTAAATGGCAGTGTTTATAACAACACCTAATTCCCAGAACCACTGGTAGACTCAGTGAACGTTTCAAGAATGCATTTGGTACCTTAGACTATTGAAATGTATCCCATAATATTTTTTTAATTATTTGAAGAGATGTTAACAGGAGATTTTTTTTTCCTTTATCTCATATTGCTTGTTATTTTCTTTTCAGAAGTGTTATGCTATAATCTGTATCTTCTGAGATAATTTATGTTTTATTAATTTCAGAAAAGTAACCATTCTTAAAAGTAATTTGTTTTTACTGCAAATAGCCAGGACGGGATATTCATTTAGTTTCTGTCTTATGGAGTTCCTGGAAAGCTTCTGCTGAATGCAAATGGGTCTCAGGTATCCGTGGGTCTTTTAATGGCATTGTAAGTGGGTTGTAAAGCCAGCATAGAGGCATATGTTGTGGCTTTACATTGGAGAGTTGAGCTCCAGGCACAGGACCATGGGTGTATCTATATTGCTCCCTCCATCAGCGGGTCGGGAAGCACTGTAGTTGCTTTCATGTGGTGTACAGTAATAATTGTGCTGGACCTGACTTGCCTGCATGCAGATCTAGGGCAAGCATCCCTGCATCTCACTGCTTAACACACTGCCAAACCCACAGACCACTGAGCTCTATAGGCATTAGGCTTGTTTGCCTGGGCTTTGCAGCTCCTGTTTGGTACCAACCCTCCTAGGTCTTGGCTGGCCCCTTTTGAAAAAAAATAGTGATATCTGTCCTGTTTCTGTTCCTCAGTATCCATTTTTCCACTAGCCTGGGTATCATAACACTCCTCCTCTCTGATTCTGGAGAGCTGACTGTAATTTTTAGTATATTAATGGTTTCAGAAGTATTCGATCCTCATATGCAGATGAATATTGGGAGTATTTTAAATTGAAGTGATACTGGCCCAAGATGGAAATAGCTGTGCTGTATGTTGTTCTGGATTTATAGATTGCATCTGTGGCTGTGTCTACTGAGCTGCTATCTTTTGTCTCCAATTTAGAAGAACCAGGTCCTAGCCTGGTTCTGAGAGATCAGAAGAGATCAGATGTGTAGGGAAACATAGGCATCTAAAGAAGTCAGTTATTTTAATCTCATTCCAAATCATAAAGAGAAAAACCAAATAAATCAGTCTTTGTAAATGAAACTGCATTCTTTTATTTCGTTTGGGCTGTTTATAACACTTACAATGTTAAATCACATTTTTCTTTGAATAAGAAAGGCTGTTGTGAAAATAATTGTGATTTCTAATCTGAATTACCATTTTGGTCTGAATATGCTTGCCTGAAAATGAATGCATGTATCATTCTATGCTTTCTGACCTTAATTTTTTTAATCAGGGAAAGACATTTTTGGACATGGGATCTAAGAACCACAATATACCAGCTGCATATTCCAGACATGTTGTCAGCTCTCTCCCTACACGCATCAAGGCATATGAGCAATTAAATAATTTAGTCAAAGATAGAAGCTTCTGCTAATACCTGGGATCTGTGTTTATTATAGCAGCTGCAGTTTTGCGTGTCTGCTCAGTTTGCTGGCATGCCACACTTCTTGAATACCATGAGAAGTAAAGATCTCAAGGGCATTTTCTTCTCCTTCTTCCCATAGTAATAACCCTATCATGTTGGTGTCTTTCTTCTGATTATCAATAAACCTTCCAAAAGGCTCGTAGATGTTTTAGTGATGGGAATTAGACTGTAATAAAAAAACCCACAGTCCTATCCTGTACTGTCCCCGACAGCTTTTGTGTGGCTTTTTCCACATGGGCCAGACTTCTGTGACAGTTTCTAGAAGGGTTCTTCCTGCACTGCCCCACTTTTGCAAACACAGTCTTGTGAGTAACTGCCAAGACAGCCTAATAGTGTTCTCAGCCGTTGCTTTAGTTTGCTAATTTATGGCTTCTTACATGTATTCTTTTCATTTTCTTTTTTTTTTTTTAAATATCAAACTTCATATGTCACACAATGATTTTGATGTTGTCTGCTTTTATCTATGTGAGCTTGCATTCCACAGGTGTTCCTCCACATCTTAGGAAAGCTGGGTGGTGGGCAGATGGAAAACTCTGCTCATTTGATGGAGTATGTTTTTGGCAGAGCAAAATATGCATTCAAATAAGCAACTGAGCTAAGAGGGTCCTACATTCTTCATTTCTTCATCATATTTTTATAGCTGAAGAATTCTCTCACTGTTTTACATTAGTCCAATAAAAAGAGTTCTTGACAGCAAGGGACAAAGGGTGTACTCTGTCATTACTGACACAATTAATTAGTGTCATTTTTGATGTGGAATCTCAAAAGCTCTTTTACATTAGTGCCTGTGGCTACACAGTTCCTTGCTTTCCAGGACTCAAAAGATGTTGAAACAGAATGAAAGAAATAATAAAACCTTATTTTTATTTTTTAAGGCCTGATCAAAAAATAGAAGATACGACAGAAACCAATGCTGAAATTCTCGCTCGTCTCACTTCTGCGGTAAGGTCACTGCATCAAAGTTTGTACTGATCATGTTTGAAATATTGTCGTGTTTTGGGTCCTTTCAAATTAAAGACTTAGTCTTAGTGAGCAGGTGTTTGTAATGCAAACTACTTTTTTGTCTCTGAAAGGAGGAAACTTTACTGAGGTCTTAGTGTGCAATTCCACAGCTATTAAAATCAGTCCAAGCAAGGACTGCTGCAGCCTGCTCTCTTGTAATCCATCGTATTCATGGCCCAGGAGATACCAATTTGGAAGATCATGGTGATATTTCTGCCAGGTAGCTTACACTCAGATCCTCTTGGTCAAGTGGACGTCAGTGTGAAGACAATGACGGGGTGGGGGACAAAGGGAGAGAAAGGGCCTCAGCAGCCCCGGCATAGGTTATCATAATCTTCTGAGGAGATCCACCTGGAAAGCCTGGGTATCTGATTTCCCAACTCTGTTTAGCCTCAATAAACTCCATTGTAATAAACAACAGCTTATCCTGTCTGTGCTAGAATTTGGTGCATCTTGTTCATCGTGCAAGATCATTGTTCTAAGAAGCAGACAGACAGGACTTCAGAAGGTTAAGCTAGATTCACTTGACCTAATGTAATCTGTAAAATAGTCCAGAGCGCACCTTCAACATGTTTGCAGGTGGTGAAAAACTGGGAGGAATGGTCGATATACTAGATGGGTGTGCTGCCATTTAGAAGGTCTCCTGAAGTTTGACAAAGGTTAATGCAATGTCCTACATCTGGGAGAAATAGCCTCATTCTCCTGTACAGGCTGGGGGCTGACTCTCTGAAAAGCAGCTTTGCAGAAAAGGACCTGGGGGTCCTGGCAGGCAGCAGGTTGAACATGAGCCAGGAATGTGTCCTTGTGGCAAAGAAAGCCAACTGCCTCCTGGGCTGCATTAGTAAGAGCATTACCCTCAGGCTAAGGGAGGTAGGTGATCATTCCCCTCTACTCAGCACTGGTGTGACACATCTGGAGTTTTGGGTCCAGTTCTGAACTCCCATTACAAGAGAGGTGGATGTACTGGAGTGTATGCAAATGACCATGAAGGTGATCGGGGAGCAGAGTATCTGACTTACAAGGAGAGGCTGAGAGAAGTGGGAGTTGAGCTTGGAGAACAGAAGGCTATGGAAGGATCTTATCAATGTGTTTAAATACCTGATGGAAGGGAATGAAGAAGACAGAGCCGTGCTCTTCTCGGTGACATCTTGTGACAGGACAAAAAGCATTGGCACAAACTGAAATTCAAGAAATTCTACTTAAACATAAGGAAAAAAATTATTTACCATGATGGTGCTCAAACAGTAGAACAGGTGACCCAGAGAGGTAAGTGGAGTCTCCATCTTGGAGATGTTCAGAACTCAACTGGACGTGGTCCTGAGCAACCTGCTCTAGCTGACCCTGCTTTTGAGCAGGGGTTTGGATCAGATGACCCGCAGAAGTGCCTTTCTACCTCAGCCATTCTGTGATTGCATGGTTCTGCGAACATCACACCTAAATCATTGTATCGGCAAAACACGGAATTAGTGCTAGTTCTGTTTTGGGTACGTGATAAAGTACAGAGAGGAAAGTGATCCAAGCAGGGTGAAGTTGTTGTGAAAAAAGCATGAGGATAAGAGCTATTTTAAGTAGAATGAATAAACTACTATCTTGAAATTGCTGAAAAATTGAAGGGAAGGAGAATTTGTGCTATATTTTGTAAAGAGAAATGTTTTTACAAAAGAAATTTTGTAATGTGTTTGGAAAGCCAGTGGTTCTGTATACTCAACCTTATGCAAAAATAATTTAAGGTATATGACATTAGAAAATTTTGTGGTTTAAAATTGTTTTTTATTTTTTACTTTCTCTATATTCAAATTCCTTGTTTCCTCTACCTTTTTTTCCTGACTGAAAATGAAAGAACTCTGAACATCAACATCCTCCATTTTCAGTTCCATAGAGAGAAAAAATAGAAAAACATAAAATACTTTTTGCAAAGTTATATCTTTTCAAAAACCCACAAAACTAGCAACTCTACAAAACATTGCCAGTATCCCTCAAAAATTTTGCCTCCCAAAAATAGAAGAATAATATTTTTTCATCAGTTAGAGAAAGGGTAGCACTCAACAAAACAAAGTGACCGTCTGAGTTTAAGAATGAGATCTAACTGTTGCTGGATATACTTGAGTAAAATGCACATCCTTAAACGTGACTAATTGGCAGTGAGTTCAGAGTGCTTCACATCTAGCTTGCAAGGTCAAAACTTTGAACTACATCCTGAGTGTTTCCAGCAGCAGGGCACACGGAGAGGTTTTTTTTTTTTAAATTAATCATTTTATTGTAGCTAACTAGCTAAAGAAAAATTAGGCAGTTGCATCTCCAAATGGCCTGAGACCCAGCTATTGCCATGATGGCATCAAAAAGACTGATCGTTTCCCCTGCATTTTCTGATTTTCCACAAAACTGTGCAGGCTCTCTGTAACAATTTTCTAGTCTAACCCTGGGAAAAAGACGTAAGACCAGAGCAGAATCCTCCAAATATTAACATCTGTATATGAACTTCTCCCTCTTATCCCTCCAGAATATTGCTTTTCCTACATACAGTAAACTGGGATCTAAAGTACTCACTGTGAGTTTATGGAGAGCCTTTATGTGTCCCAAGGGAATTTGAACCCTCAGCTTGCATCACTCAGCAGAGGGCTGGACTCACCAGGATACAGGTTCGCAATATTTTTTTAGCTGCCAGCTTCAGAATTTGTATGGAAAAAGAGCCCTGTGAGCAGGAGCTGGAAACCAAAAGCGAAGGTATTAGCCACGACTGGAAATGTGTTCACACTGTCTGGCTTTTTGGCTCACTGAATGTTTATGTCTTTTGTATAGAATCAAACCAGTCTTCCTTGAAGAATTCATAATTCAGAATCCTGTTCACAATACTCTTAAGACCAGGGTTTCAGAAGTGGAAAAAAACCCCAAAAACCTTACTTCCAGGCCAGCACTAAAGCAGTCAGAGATTAGAGTTGACTTTTTTGTACATTTCTAGGTTTGGAGGTTCAAATCCCATCAGTGTTGATAGTACCACCATCTCTTCTGCTTTTTCTTTTTGCTTTTTTTGTAATGGAATAAAACATGCTGTGTCAGATCAGAAGGATGCTTCTGTGTCAGCTTTTCTTTTTTTGGGGATTAAGTTCCCAAATTTTCAAACCTAATTTGATTGTGAAGATCCAGCCCAAGCAACATTGGAGGAATCTGTGTGCCTGAAATATAACTCACTGTTTTAGCATCTGAAAGTGCAGGAAAAACTGTAAGCATGCATGCATGTAATGTCTAATTATATATTTCTGTAACTCTGTAAAAGCTATTGCTGTTGCAGAGGGTGGAACTCACCTCACCTAAATATAAGTGGCCATATGGCAGGCATCTACATCTGAGCTAGCTTCCCCAGGCACTCCTTACAGCCAGGGAGCAGAAATAGGCACTTTTAGGATGCTGAATGTATGATTCATTTTGAAAGTCTACTTTAGGGAGAAACAGTCATACCTTAGGCCTCCGCAGGTAAGGTATGCACTCTCTATGAAGAAGTTGTAGAGTGACTAGCACAGACACAGGTATCTGTACGAGTTTGGTGAATTCCTCTCTCTACCTCTTTTCTTTACTGTAGCCTGACTTTCTTTGTTGGCCTTTCTCTTATTATTTATTCCCTACTGCTTTTTGTTACCAGGTGTTGTTTCTCTTGTAGCGTTCCACTTTTCACATTCACTGCAGAGTTTGTGATTTTAATTTTTTTTGATGATTCAGCCAGTCTAGAACTGATTAGTTAGGGAAATGCACTCTTGCTTTTAACAATGGTTATGGAGATTGTAGAAGATAATAGCGATAGCTGCGGTGAATGATGCCAAGTCAGAAGGGCAGCAGGGAAAAAACTGCAGAGGTTTCTTTATCATCTTAATTTGTGCATAATGTATGGAATACACCTCTTTTAAGAGCAGAATCAGGTACAAAAAGTAAGAAACTAACTTGTCAGGGGTCTCACTTTTTCTTTACACTTTATTCTACGATGGAAGAAGAAGAGTCAGTCAAGATAACTGAATGGAGTCTATTGAATTATATGCTCCATTACAATGAGGCACTGACAACACCATCAAACTTAAATTGTAAAGGCAGCTGACATGCAAGCAGTGCAAAGTGCCACATAAAATATGTTTGCATCGGATAATCTTTTTGGTCATGAATTTTTAAGAAAATGCAATGAGTACTCCTGGGTTTAAAGAAGCATTCCACAGCTGTTATGCATCCCATGTCACGTCCCAAAGAGCAGCTTAATATTCAATGTCTTGCCTGCTAAAACCAGAGCACAGTGGGATGGCTATGAGTGTTTCCACTGCAAAGCCCTTACCTTACCTTGTGATGGGACAGAAGAGACTATCAGGATGTTAATGCAGTGTATATGGGACATACAGTTTTCTGGTACTTTAAGACGTCAGCCAATACTACTTTTATTTAGAGTTCATCAAACTATCATTACTTGAGATGCAAAAATGTGAAGTAGACTCTCTTCTTTTTCAGAACGCTGCAGTTTAGGGCTTTCTGTTGTAGGATTTCATTTTGAGATTCTGTAAGGATTGCCAGTTTGTCTCTAGATCTGAAGTCCTATTTGGCACATTGACACCTCGAATACTGTTTCACAAAAGGCTACCATAGGCAGAAAAAAGAGACAGGAAAAAAGTAGAGGTGGTGTGGACTGTCTACTAGATGCCCAGCTATGCCTTCTATGATAAAATGACCAGATTCATGGATAAGAGAAGAAAAGAAGTTGTCATTTACTTTTGAAAAATCTCTACCTCTGTCCTTTGAAGATGAGAAGATTCACCATATAAATATGGCATTTGTATTTAATCAAGCAGAAGTATACATGAGTACCACTCTGTATGCACACTCTTGCTCTTTCATATTGCAAAAAGAAAACTGATTAAGATGTGGTTACGTGCCAAAAACACACTCAAAATGCTCTTTTTCAGACTTTCATAATATTTCTGTAAATACTGTGTGATAAGCTGGCCTTTAAACTGGATCAGTTTTGACATCTGCAATGCTACTCAGAATGGGATACTATTTAGATAGCGTTAGCTTTGTAGCGACAAGCTATATGTATAAACCATTTTTTTGTATTTAATATCTCAATTTATTATGGTAGGCATAACTGTTGTTTGAATGTGTATTTTACTTTGAGTCCACATTATTATCTTCAATGTGATGTGCAACTATCGATTTTGTCAAACAGGCAGTAACTGAAATCCTATTAGGAAGAAGTATGATAATGTGTAGCATGTGTGCAGTGAGGAATGAATGTTGCACACGGATTTCCATCAGTGTAATGATGCATAGGAATTGCATGTCCAGCAGAGATGTCAAGTGCATTTACATTAAAATAGACAAAAGCCTATAGATTATGAAATCTAGGGACACCAGGCAAATCCAGAAGGATGCTCAGCAGTACCAATTCTTTGTGATTTGAGGGAGCCCTATGAAAGGGAGATCAGACCGTCAGGATGAAACCCTTTGATGAAGGAACGTTTGCTTAATATTAAGACTAGAGGAACAATTTTTTCTCCTGCTTTTAACTGAAGGGTTTTGCTCAGATTAAATAATATGCCAGCTGCCTTCCTGGCACAGAGCAAACAATGAGATATTTTGCATAACATAGACAAAACACAGAAAAACAGCCTTTTTATTGCCTGTGATGTTAGCCCTGTCTTTCAAACTTGAAAAGTGCTACCTTATATGCAAAAGTAATACTGCAAATATAACCGCAGGATGCCACAATGCTGCTTTTTCTTCTGAGAAGATGAGTTTTTCTTTACATTCATGGAGAAATTTGCATTTTTCAATTGTTTGATTGGGTTAATTGGTATGTTTACAACTGTTGCAGCTTGTAGTGTCTCCTAAGGCTAATCTTAAGAGAATGTACCTATTAAATGCTAAAAGGTAAAGATGAGAAATCAATGCACTGTTTCTTACTGTCAGTAAGCGAGAGTAGACCAGGATTGGGGCATTGACATTGGTACCTCCTGTTGAGTTTAATGAAGGGAGAGGGTCTCAGTCACGAAAAGTCATGGTGTTGTTACTCAGAAACAACTTGGGCTTTTATTGAAAATCCCACTCTAACTCTGGACAGCTTGTGTATTACTAGTGTATATTAATCGCTGCAAGCAAGCAAGCACACAAGTTGTTTTTCCACAGAAGAACTGTTCTTTCCCATCTTACTTGCAGTTTATGCTTACATTAACCATGATTAACCGTTCTCCAGACATGGGAATGAGTGTACAGGAAGGAAGGAAGGGAAGGTAATACTGCCAGCTTGCACAATTGTGCTGGAAACAGGACGACATTTAAGAAAACCGTGGCACTGCCTTCATATTTTCCTGCTTGGAATGGCAGAAAACTCTGTCCCCCTCAGTGAGGCAGCATCAAGGACTGGAAAAGACCCTTGTACCTTGCAAGGACAGCAAAAAAAGCTCCCTGGTCCTTTGCCACAAGGGAAGGAAGGACGCAGGCAGAGGAAGGATGTGGCCTCTGGTATGACTGCCTTCTGCCACATGCAGAGCGTACTGCTGGGCGGCTGCTGAATATCTGATCAGTGGATGCTGGAGTTGCCCTTGTACTGAGATATCCTGGGTGATTTTGTCTTTTTTTTCTGCACAGACCAATATAACGTTAACTATTCTTGTTTCACATTTTCAAACTTTTCGTCAGAGTTGTGAGACTGGGATGCTGACAGTTGTTAGTAATTGTATTACTTCAGGGATCCTTCATGGGCTTTGTGCCTTATTCTGATCATACCACATGTCTTGTGAAAGACAGTTTAAATTTTACATGCTCCCAGAAACTGGATGTCAAAACGTCCACTGCAGAATAGCCTTGAGCTTTGCATAGGTCTGTTAGACAAGATGGCTAGTATGCACTGCAGGAGACTTTGTACAGAGAGGTAAGACAATCCCTAGAAAAATAGTTGGAATGTCACATAAAGTTTTTTAATACTAAAGATAGGCTGTCTGGGGAAAATGAGGGAAATTGGAAGAAGCTGGGAGGTGTACAGAAGAGTCTGAGAGCATGGATGAGGCAGAGGAAGGGAAGAACTGAGGAGAGAGTGTCTGGGGTGCTGCAGGTCAGGTGCAGGGCACTTGACGCAGCTGCAATGGGACAGACGGTGGCAGTGAGGAAGTATGAAGCACCCAAGTAATGCACAATACAGAATTTTCCTGATAGAAATAGGAACAGACCTATGGAGAGAAGTGAATGCTGGCTAATGGGAAAGTAGCTAGTTGTGTAAAGATTATAGGGAAAATATGAAGAATGCAGAGACAAGAGGCTGAGGAAGGGAGCTGGCTAGCACGGCAGGGCTGTTTCATCACAGGCTAGTGAGACAGCCTGTAAATCTGGAAATCAGATAGCTCTTACTTCTGCATGTTCATCTCCAGCTAAATTTTGGTCCTGAAATGCTTGTTTCCTCCTGAAAGCTCCAAAAAGCGAATGTCAATTATATATGTGAACCTCAGCCAAACATCAGCATGGAGAACTCGCTTATCCTGGAGTCGCACAATAAATCCAGCATTACAGTGTGCTCAGCAGAGGCAAAACAAACATTTAACAAGGGAAGGAAGAAGCTTCAAGTGTGTGCTTGTGAAAGAGATATGCTGTGCAAATAAATTACAGGTCGGGCTACTGAATTGCCCACTCCCTAAGGAATGTGCAGTATTTACATGAAATTAAATTTAAAAAAAAATAGTTGTCACAGAATTCCCAGCTGAAAAGGAAATAGATTTGCTAGGAAAAGTGACTGTAGTGTCAAAACCAAGTATCTGCATAGCTCCATGTGCAGTTGACTGCTCCAAAGGATTGACAGCCAGTATCTTACCAGTGTTGCATTTTGGTTTGTTTGACTGTGCTAGTAACTATAACCACCCTTTCTTTTCCTGGTATTTTAGGTACAGAGAGAACTGGCTGCTGTCATTGCCTTGAAAGCAAGGAAGTCAGGTGAGTCAGGCTGGACGTTAGAGGGGGTTTTGTAATGCTGTTCCCTTTCATCATTTATTGAAGTATTTGAATTGTCATTGCTGTCTTATTAACATGGGGAAGCAAAGATAGCAGACCTTGTTTCTCTCTCGTTGGAGAATCTGTGTATATAGCACAATGCAATTACTGTCAAGCTTTGCTTCCCCTAGCTCATCACATCTAACGACCTAGCTGATAAAATCGGAGTGTTACAGTTGAATGTGAACGTGGGTCTCTTTCTGGCCAAAATCACTATTTTCTCTGGGCTTGCACTTTATAAAGGAGGCTTATGTCTTTATTTGACTTACATTTAAGACAAATAAGTTGACAATTTTCCTATGTTTCTTTTACGGCCCAGTATCTCATGCCATCTTCACTGTGTTTTACCTGCCCAGTCAGGTGTATTTCTTTATGCTAAAGCAAAAGAACAGCTTCATGCATGAAGGTGTTCTTTCCTGAAGACTTGTCTATACATCCGCATGGCTGTAGAGGCAAGTCTGTTATCAGGGCAGTAGGAGGGGAAAGGCAAATGGATAACTGAAAGTCTCAGACAGTATAACCATTTACAGCAAACTCTGGTGATACAGTGCAAAGGCACTGAAATGTGGTCATCTCGGCTCCATCAGGGTTTGGTAGCACAGCCACTTTCAGAGGGTATCTGCATTGCTGAGCTGGAGTGGAAGCAAGGGAGCTGTGCTTTCCAGGCACTGCGCAGGAAGCAACAAAACCTACTTGGCCAGATCTGACTCTACACAGGGTTAACTCTGGTGTCCTCATGTACAGTGCAGTTAACCCGCAGTAAGGGCAAACTGCGTATGGTGAAGTGAGAGTTGAATGTATTTCTAGAGTAAAACAGAAGTGGAGTTGCCTTAAATTATTGGCGTGTTCCCAAAGCCATTGAGGTCGTTGGGAGCATTTTCACTAAGCATCTCTTGCGATCTTCAGTGATTTTGCTAGAAACTGAGATCATGGATCTTGCATTTTTTGAGCTATTTTCTGACCTCTTAATAATATTTTATCATAATATCTGTATCTGTCTACTGTCTATCTGTGGCTTACAAGTACAGTGCAAAAGTTACTACACACAACATGCGCACTACACACAATATTGTATCTTAAATTGGAGGCACCAAGAAGATATGGCTGGCATAGCTGCAAATATTTCCTTGTGAAAGTGTAAGTATTACAAAAATATTCTAGACACAGTTTCATGCATTTTTGTCTGGAAATAGAAGTACCGATAGGTTATATCCACAGTCATCTGTAAAGGTAAGTCTGCAGAACATATACACAAATCTAAGTGTGAATTCAGACCTAAATTGCTTCTGTGTTAATAGCTTTGCTTCTGAAACTGCTGTAGTAGTTTACAATGTTAACACCCCTCAGCTGCTTGCTCTTACCTGGTATCACCCTAGGCCCACCTGAATTATATTGGCTGAACATGGAAATGCTTCTGCTCTGGTTCGGTGCAGAGAAAAACAGGTTATTTTAAGGAAGGGCTCAAGATAACCTTTAGTTTTTCTGTAAAATAGGCTAAGAGTATGGTGCCGTGTACCTTTTTACTTAGTGGTTATAGTTCTAAGAAATCTCTTTCCCTACTTCTCGGCAGTTGTGTTGGAAATATTATTACTGCTACTGGCAATAAATAAAACCTTCTTTCCCCAAAAGAGTTGATTTTAACCTGAATTACCCTCTCATTTTCTTTTGGTGGATGGCTATGTAAGTGGTTGTGTCAGTAGAAAATGGGATGGAGTTGGATTAGGAATAAGCTGCAGGAAATGAAAATGGAAAAGGAGGATAGCTCTTGGAGTGTCCTTTATACTAGTGTAACAGCAACCCACATTGAGCAGGTAGAAATATTTTAGTTAAAAATCACAGCCTTAAATAAACAAAGATCCCTATAGAGCTCTGAAGTGCTGACCAGCCTTTCCTAATACATTAATGTAAACACTTAAAATATCAGTTTAGATCTGAACAAAAGATACCTCTTTAGTCAGTTTAACTAGTGCATGCTTGTTGAAATTTGCATTTCTTTATGCCTCATCTTGGACGACTGTAAAAAATGACTACATGATCAGGCATAACTGTAAGGTCTAATTTAAGTTAATGCCTTTACTACAGTAGGAGCAGAGTAAATTAGGGTGTTGATTATGCTTTTTTATTTTATTGCTGATGGTTAAAGTCACAGCGTAGCAGTTACTGTTAGCCATCAAGCTATGGTATGCTGTGCTTGGTGAAGTGAAGCGTATTTCAGAGAAAGTACTTCTGGAGCTAGAAGCCACAGTATCTTTCGAAGATATTGTTCTTCTAACCCTCTCCAAGACTCCATGTAATTCCAGGAAATAAACCAACCAAGATCAGACAAAGAGTTTATTTTGGCATGAAAAGAGTGGAACATGGCCATTGGGCCAGCTGCCCTGGGTGGCTTCCAGGCTGGTGTGAACAGCGTGGGCGCCTGGCTCATCCGCCCTGGGATTCACGAGTGGGGAGCGCAGGCGACGGGCACGGTCCTAACCTGCTGGCTGGAATCTGCCCGCAGTGGGTAATCAGTTTGTTAACTGAAAGCTCTCCTAGAGATAGGCAGCCCAAAACCCAAAGTGGTTGTGCAGAAGTTCCTGTACTGTTTTTGATGGTTTGGTGGTTTTTAAATTACAGTGTTTCAAAGTATTTCCTCTAGATATTTGGTTAGCGCTACCAGTAAAAGCAAAAAAAAGAATATTTTTGCTTAACGCAAGGACTGTGTAATTTGTTCCTGAATGACTTTAATTTCTGGATATACCTCTGCCCTTAGAGAGGCACTTCACAGTGATTTAATTGTACTAGAAAAACTGGCTGATTAAATCTTTCCTACTACTTGTCTAGGACTGTTGTTGTAATTACTGGGTTACATTGCAGGAAAAGTGCTATACAAGCCACAAACGCCACAGCTCCCTCTGCAAGAGGTGAAGAGGATCCAACTAGGAAGGTTTGCTATTGCTAACCATTGCATTTCGTTACCAGGGTGAAACAGTTTATTTTTGTTTAAATGAAGCTTGGGTTTGCTACCTAGTATATGTCTAGGAGAAGTAATAATTACAACTATTTCAGTTCTTGGGCCAGAATGGCTGTTTCAGAGATTTAGACACAGTATCTACTGACAAAATGCTTTAAAAATGAAGGCAGAGACCTGAGTCTGCTGTGAGGTAGGGCAGAGTACCAAATTCTTGCTAGTGCAGGATCTGACCTGATCTGAATGTCGGCTACGAGAAAATAAAAAGTCAGTAGGGTGTGGGGGAGAATGCCTTTCCCCAAGAGGTGGTCTTCTGTTTTTAATGCAGGGTGGAAGAATAAGAGAAACACATAAAACTGACAGATGGCTGAAGGAAAAATGCAGAATCTGAAAAATGAAAAACTTCTACACTGTGGAAAAGCACTCCATTTTCATATTTCAGATGTGTACTGCACATATGCCACTCCAATAGCAGGCTATAAGCCAACAGAGAGGTACTTGAGAGCCCTCATGTAGAGGGAGCTCAGCATTTTTAGCTTCTTTGCAAATAAAACTAAAAAAAGAGTAAAATTAATGTCTGTAATCCTGAAGCTTTGATGGACCTCAGTAACACTGTTGACTAGCAAGCACATTTATATTTCATTAAAATAAAGCTCTCATGATAAAGGTGACCTAAGAGGGGAAAATTACCTTGTGCACTTCTCTATGGCTTATAAAAATGCATTTAAATTGTTCTTGCCTAACCTTACAAATAAATAGATTAAATGCTGTCTTCCTTGGCTTGGTAAAAGGTCTTGGGGAAGCAAGTAACTGGAGCAGAAGATAACTTTTTTTAATTGCAGGCACTTGGCATTAGAATTGTTGTGTTGATTTATACCTTGCTGGTTTCTGATGGCTTCCACAAATGTGCTGAAACAGAATGGAAATGCAGCCTCGTGTCTGAAGGTTTACAGGGGTTGGCATTTATCTCAGTTGCTTGTCATGGCTCATGACATGTTTCTTATGTGTTAGAGATGGTAACTAAAACAAGGATAAAAAGCGGCAAATAGCCTAAGGCTGGAGGCTTTAGCCGGTGGCATGGCTACACAGGTACGTCTGAACAGATCAAAATCTGTCAGGTAGATGCTCTGAACTGCTGTTAATCCCATCCGCAAACAAGCCACCGTGCATTGCTGTGCATGAACCTAGCTGCACCCCACAGCATCACCCAGCAAATTCCTCTAACTTTATATCCAAAGGAATTTCTATAATTCTGTTTGTGCAAAGGGCCATTAGTAAGAGCATGGCTCTGGGCCTTGCGTTTCTGCATACAGGGGCTAAATAAGATAATAGCTGACAGAGTATTGATGAGGTGGGAAGAGCGTGACAGCAGCTTCTCCCCAGGCGTTGTAGGAGCAGCGGCAGGGCTGTGGGTGCTTCTCCCCCCCACTGTGAAGGGCAGGGCAGCCACAAAAGCCCTAGCACTTGTGTGTGGTTTTGCTCCCTCTTAAGAATGATATCCAGGTTTCCACAATATAGTTAGATATTTTTTAGTCATGCCATTCTTAAATTGACAAGCTCTATTGATTTTTTTTTAAAAATGGGTTGTTTACATTTCGTTTATAATAATATGACTTTTGCAATGTATTAACTTCATATTTGAGATCTTCTGGATGACCTCCACCCTATTCTGACATATATGTATGCACATCCACCCTTCCCCTTTTCTGTTGTATTGCTTCTGTCAGGACTTAACTGCCTATGTGATTTGCTTAGTATTTTTATTTTAGGGGCAGACAATTCAATACGAAGCAGTCACTGGGGCTTGAGCTTTGCCGACATGAATGAAAAGCAAGCTGTGAACAGCTATTCCTTTTCCCAGCCACTGCGCCACCTCTACAGCACTGCTGTCAGAGCCGATTGCGTGACTCGACTCGAACACACTCCAGGCAATGTCAGCCTGGTTAAAAACATGAGAACAGCCAGGCTGGGTCAGGTTAAAAGTCCGATCTTACTGTGAGTGATGAGTAGGGGATGCTTAGAGTGGAGAAACAGAGCAAGTACAAACAGTCCTTCTTCTGATGTGCGTACTCAGCATCTACCAGTCTGTGCTAGAGGGAGTTTGCTGTACCCACACTGCTACGTTAGGTAGCCCTTGGTGAACCTTTTCTCCATTAATTCATCAAATTGCCTTTTGAGCCTGCTTATACTCCTAACCATACTCCTAACCTTCATCATCTCTTGTGGCAGCGAGTCTCACAATTCACGTGTGTGGTACGTGAAAGCGTATTTTTTTCTTGTTTATTTTAAACGCATTCCCCATGACCCTCGCTCTGTTGTGATATAGCTCTTTGGTGATGGAAAGTGGTGAATAATCTCTTCCCAGTTCATCATCATACTAGTCAGGATTTTGTGCACCTTTGTCACACCCCTGTGAGTTGTCTCATTTCCAGGCTAAATCGCTAGTCATTCCTAATACCAAATCTGTTCCATTAAATCTGATCATTTTTGCCACATCTATTATGTCATTTTTGAGATGGGGCAGCCAGAGCAGCATGCCGTATTGCAGCAGCATGTGCTGGAGGTGGCACAAAGTGAGGGTGGCAGCTTCTTATCAGGGTTGGGAGGTGGAGGGATGTGGGAAGGAGCCCAGTAAGACCCTTTTGCAGCATTAAGCTGTTTTATCAGCTTAGTTAACTCAGGAAACTGTGTCTTTACCATTCAGCCCTTTTCCCCAAGTAGCACAGATCCTTGTGAGACTTTTTGCTAACTTTACTCCACAGTAATTAGCAAAAACTTTGGAAATCATTGCAAATTTGAATTAGATTTGTACACATACTTGAAAATGACGTTACAAATACATGCTCAAAAGTCATTCAAGAATGGAGCATTTCAGTACTGTGTTTAAATCTCAAACATATTAAGTACCCTTTGAATTTACAGGTTTTGTAAACAAGCAGTATACAATATCTCTGGTGCAAAATGTGCGGAGTTTATTGTAACTTATTTTATGTCACTGAAAAAGGGCATAAAGATGGATGAAAAAAAACTTGCTCCTGTTTACAGAATAAAGCGACAGTCGTGCCAGAGAGGTGTGCATTTTCCCTTGCGGAAATATTGATAAAGTTTGAAGGGTGGGAAAAGCTTAATATCAGTAGTATCTTGCTGCTTTTCTATGTCCCTGTATGTCTCTTTTCAGTGGGTTTATTTACTTGACTTAAGTAAGACCTTATTTCACTACAACTTTCAACTCCTCCAAGCATCCACTTCTTTAAAGTAAGGGTCAAACTCAGCAAAATGTGTGGAATAAGAGTTCTTCTGCAAGTGTTAATAATGGCATTTATCCTGGAGAAATGGCCACTCAAAATAAAGGCACAGGAGTGTCATGCTTCTGGTAGGTCTTTGTAACTTTACTTTCCTCTACCCATTGAAATGTGGTTCAAAATAAAAATTTTACCTTAAAACATAGCTAGGAATATTTTAAAAGTTACATTGTACTTTGAGGATTTCACACCTTGAAGGGAGGTTATCACGTTGGCTTTTTTAAGTGATCCTGTTTAAACATTTTATGCCTTATTGAAGGGAATGCCCACCCCTAGGGACTTGTTGCATCCCATGGGATTCTTCCATTACTCCTGAGATCAGGCATACCAAGAAACCGGCAGAGCTTCAAAAGGATAGGATCAGACCCCTTCTAGCCCTGGGATAGGATCAGACCCCTTCTAGCCCTGGGGAATTGTGCTTATCATCGTGCTGGCTGGTCAGGAATGCTATGTGAGAGGTAGACACCCAGCTCTGCCGTGTGGTGCCTGCAGCTTTGTGCCCACCCTGGGCAACGCTGGGGGTGGGAAGTGCCCTGGACAACATCAGTGAATGGACTACACAGTTACGTTCATCAGCCTTTGTGTATTCAACAGCTGATGTGAAGCAGAATGGACTTCTTTTCCTTGGAAAAAGAAGGAAAAGAGCTCCAAAGAGCTCTCTGGTGGGAATTAGGCTGAGAGGGATTTTGGCAGCTTATCATCTGGGTTTTGCAGTTGTTTCAGAACTTCGGGCATAGTTCTTTCTGTGTGATCTGTAAGGCACCCAGGTAGGAGAAAGGAGCAATGCAGAATAGCTGTGTAGGTGACCGATGTTTTACACGTACGCAAAAAAGGACTGCACGGTAAGGTGGGAAAGACAGCAATTGTGCTAAAAACCAATTCCCAGGTGAATGTTTTGTTTCCAGTGCTTTGGGAGAGGCATTTACAGAGAGTTCACAGAATTTATTTATTCAGAGTCCTCTTTGTTTCCTGCTGCTTTCCTGGCCATGCCCCGAGGATGTTTCCATGGAATAGAGAGTGATGTTTCGCTTTGCACCAGCCTGCTCAGCGACTGCCCGTACCTCCTTGTTTGATCAGTTCCCAGCGATCCTGTGCCTGCTGATCGTGTAATGGGCTCTTCTCCACCCTTCCAACCTCTCATTTCAGGCAACAGTGCTATAGGTACATTCACTGCCGCTTGATTTTTTTAATTTTAAATACCATGCACATGAGAATTAATGTCTAAAAGCAGTGGGTAAAAAGTTAAAGCTTTCTGCCTTCGGCCATCGAATGGTTTTCCTTGAGCTGCTATTGCTACAAAGAACGTTGCTTTTGTCTGTTCCTGTAGTAATCCTACAGTGTTTGCAACTCGTTTTCTACTTTTTTTCTCCTGGATAAACAGTGATATGAGTTCGTATGTTCACAAAGTGTGTGTAAAAATATCGCTTTTCCTTAATATGTATCACAAAGTGCCAGGCATTGAAAACCAAACCTCCCCTGGCCACATGAATCAACAGTAGTTGATTATCTATTAAAAAATGCCTCCCTTGTTTAGCCAGAGGTGTTTTACAAATTATGTTCTTCTAATGCACCACCACCTTGGATGAAACATGGGCCTTCAAACCCAGATGAAAGGCTTCAGTTCTGATACATAAAATAACCAGAACTTCCTAACAAAGCCAGTTGTACGATAATGTGAAAAGGCAAAGGCAGCAAAGGCTCCTGGCCATAATCTGACTGAGTTGGGAAACAGCAGTGGCTTTACTTGGTACGCTCATTCTTTAATTTACAATGGCTATATAATGTAGGTGGGCCCGAATCTCGTTTAAACTGAGGTTTGTCCTTCCTGTGGTCATTCAGATGCAGTGGAAGGGAACGGCGCCTTAATGGTGTATGGATCAGCAAGACGAAATCTGCATCTGTCAAGCTCCTTTCTTACCACACTGGCTTTGCTCTGTTTAGATTGCAGATTCCTACCCTTGCTGTTATCTGTTCCTTTTGATAAACTCTGCAATGAGAGGAAATGGTTTTGCATCATTTTTGGGAGTCCTGTTTCCTATTTGAGATCTGAGAAATGGCTTGTAGCACTAGGACCCTTGGGAACTTATTTTTCTGTGTGGAAACTAGACCAGCATAATGAATGCCCTCTGTGTAAATTCAATATTAGTTCTACACCTAAGGTCAAGCAGAAGTTAATGACCATTTTTTACATACAGAAATCAGTTATGAAACCAACATTACATTTCATGCTTTTGTCATTTTAAAATGAAATAAAATGCTGGAGTAATTTATATTAAATTGATTTAAACTACAGAGCATAAATACCGTGAATCCTGGATTAGTGTTAGAGAGAAAATGGCATCATTGTCACGTGTGCAATAGTTCATTCCCCAATTTACAAGCACCTTTATTCCATCCCATGCTTGCTGTGCTTTTTTAGATAAAGAGGTGCTGAACAATGCTGTAAGCAGGAGTCTGTCTTTAATAATTTTTGCATTTTCTTTGTTTCTTTAATTAGCTGATTTACTCAGCTGATTGCACAGCTGTCTGGGCAACACCCCCCCAGGGGCCTGCCAACTGTTTCAGAGATATGTAGTGTACTCAGTGAAGGGAAATCTGTACAATAATTTGCATATATATATGCAGAAATAGTGGGAAGGAGTGAGAAAGCTCAAAGGCAATTTTTGTATTGCTAATAAAAGGAAACATGTTAAGGATGAGCTTAAAAAGCTTTCTCTTTTCAGTAATTTCTGGGGAAAGATTACAGTTTCACGGTAAATAAGGAACCGATTCTCAGTTGGAGGGTTTTATTCCTAGGATTATCGCTGTCTCTTATATGCAGCTTTTGGGGATTTCAGAGGTATAGAGTGCTTGCTGGTTTCCCCCCTTTACTTTCGAAACAGATCTTGGAAAATACAGGAGTATGCAAGAGGACCTGGTCTGGCTTAAAATGGTGCCCAAATCTGAGGTGTGTAAAACATTTATCTGCTGCTCATCTTCCTTTCTACCGCTCAGCGCTGGTGCCTTATGTAAGCTAAAGGAGCTGGCTTTTAGTTTTCCCAGTGGTATCAGTATGAGCTATTCATTTTTTTCCACTCTGATAAATTAATAAGCATCAGCAAACATTATAACACTGTCAAACAATTCAGAGCTGCCATAGTAACCAGCCTCTCTAAAGCTTGCTGTATACCCTCCACAAAGAATAACAAGGCATACCACTAGCTCCATTCTTCAAAATAACAATAAAGTTTTCAAAAATCATGAAATTAGCTTAGAATGATGTGATTTTTAAAAAATGCTCTTTCGCTGTTTGTTTCTGAAAAGCTTCATGCTAGCAACTTCCTTTGGAAAAAAAACAGAAAAGAAACATGCCTCTCAAAAAATTTGGGATATAAGAAGAATGCTAGAAGTTGTGAGCTTCCCAGCAGCTGACGATAAATCAACTGATGCAGGCTGCTGGCAATTCAGAGCACTGGAGCCTTCCCCCAGGGAATATTCTTGCAGATTCCTGAGGTCTTCTCAATAGTGATGGTTTGACAGGGACAGAAAAACAGGCTATAACTATCCAGCAGGGATGAGACAGTGAAAATCTCTTGGCTTGTCAAATAAACAAAGTTCTTCTGTTGAGAAGTAGGCTCTTTACCACTTCCAAGGTGGTGTGTGTCTCCTATCTGTACAGGGCACGTAGGTGCCTTTTGCTTACTGGCTAGAAAGAAGAGATGAATATATGAATTTTGAGCACATAGTACTGAAAGGATTGAAATCTTACAAAGGGCAGAGTGCTTTGATGTTCCAGGATGTTAGCAGGTTAAAGAACAACGCTGAATAATAAATGAACAAACTCATTTGAAACGAAGGAGCATCACTGAAAACATGAGGGACGTAGCCTAAGGAGTGACCGAGCTTGGCAGGCTGAGCAGGGCTGCCTCTGGAGCGGCTGTGGGGACAGTGAACTCCTCATCCAGCCTGTGCCATAGGCTGCGCAAGGTGAGCCTGGCAGCTGGGATGCCGCACGCTCGGGCTGCTCCCGAGGGTTTTCTGAGGGTTTGCAACACGCTTGGCAAGTTCGGTCTTGGGAGCAACCTTAGGGCAGTGCGGAGGTAAACGGCGTGTCTGCCAAGGGCCATGCGTCTGGGCTGCCTGCCCCCAAAAGGCAGGCATTCCTGGTCCCGCAGCTGGACTTCACAGCAAGCTCAAGGGCTGAAGCTGGAGTTGTGTGGCACAAGGGGTCTGGCAGCGACGCCGGCTTGCGGGGTGTCCTGTCCCCTGCCCTGCCTGGAGGCCCTGTGCTCAACTGGGTCATCGAACAGAGCCGGGTTAAAAGTAACGCTTCGCCAGTCTGCAAACCCCAAATGCTACACGGTACTACAGAGAAGGAATAGTAAGTACAGGAGGGATGGGACAGCCAGCAGTGACAGGGAGCTAAGCTGGCTTTCTGTCCTGGAATGGCCATGTGGGTGCCACTCAGGGTGAGTTGCTTATGGATGGACAGATGTCCCTGCCTGCCGTTCAGCAGCAAAACGGTTAATCGTGATGACAGTCCTCTCTTAAGCATTTAAATAATTAGCTTTCAAAGTTAACACCCTATTAAGCCAAAGGGAGGAAGTTCACACCTCTGCTGGTGTTATTGTTCCAGTCTGGCTGGCTGCAGCGGCAGAATGACGCTAGTGCCTGGGTTTGTGTTTGAAGGTTATCTTTGCAGCCAGAAGGGGCAGAAAGAAGAAACTTCATTTATAGAAAAGGAAGAAAGCACAATACAGCAAAACCTCTGGGAAGACTGCAATGCGGTGGGTTCCAGGAGTTGGTTTGTTTGTAGATTTTTTTTTTTTAACTATGCTTTCTACTTTCAGTTGGGTGAAAGTTTTTGCTATGTTGCATAAGACAAAGTATTAAAATGAAATAATGTGCATTGTATTATGTGGCTTTTTAAAGTCTTACTCATCAAACGTAATTAATTTACCTTCAGATTGGGGGGCATATGGAACAGCCATATGATCACAAGGGATCACAAGGGCCATCATCTGATTTGAGTTCCTTGTGCCCTCATAGACTAGAGCTGAGATTTTGCTAGCAGATTCCTCTATAAACTAACGTTGGAAGAGAGAATTCTTGTGGGGGAGATGCTGTGTGGAGACGCTGCTCTGTGGGTAGCCCTGGCACCCTTGGCAGGATTCTTCCATAGGCAGGAGAAGGTCCATTGTGCTGCAAGTGGTTGTCATGACCCTCACTGCATGCCAGTCTGTCTAGCTATGGTGAGCCCTTTAGCATGCCTGTAATGCTCCATGCTGCCGCGGAAGACAAATCCCTTCCAATGTTTTAAATCTACATTAAACTTTGTAGCGTGGCAGTAAAAGCAGAGGAGCACTCTTGGTTGGTAATGGTGACACAAAGGACGTGCTTGGTTCCAGCATGAGCGATGGTTACATTCCCTTCCCCTTCACACCCACGTGTGATGGCTGATTCTGCTGAGGTAGCTAGTACAAAATGATTTACTTTTGTTTCTTATTTCTTTGTTATTTTTTCTGCTGATTTAATGAGCTGAAATGGGATTACCAAAGGACAAGGCTCTCCCCCACAAGAACTCTCTGTTCCAACATTAGTTTATACAAGAATCTGCTAGCAAAATCTCAGCTCTAGTCTATGAGGGCACAAGGAACTCAGATCAGATGATGGCCCTTGTGATCCTTAAGTGACCATAAAAAATCAACATCCTGAAATCGCTAGGAGAATTTGCAAATGGACACATTTGAACTGCACATTAACAAGCTAATGCTCATTTAACAGCTTTTTCTTTCATTCATGGTGACCTCTCCTCCAAGGAAGGAGAAATGCTGCAGGTAGGAAAGGGAATTGGTCACCCGATGTTTGCTTGCATTTTTTTCCTGTCTCCGGTCTTAGGCCTGAACCCAAATATAACATTAAATAGATATACATAAATCAGAGTAAACCACCTTTGCCTTTCCCTGGTGTTGCTGCTTTGTAAAATGTACTGGGGTATTAGTATCAGGGAGCAAAGCCGAGTTTATGCTGGCAGAGAAGGATGGATTTGGCCTAGCTCCAAAGTTCACAACTTTTTTGTATGTACATGTTACTGTTTTAGGGAACCATCCCAGAATCAACACTCGCCTGGGAAGTACTTTCCCATCCCACCCAAACCTTCTGCTCACTTTTCCTATGGTTGAATTTGCAACATCAAGCCTTTTTATTAAAAAATAAATGGCCAACTGACAGTAAGTGGGAAATTATCCTTGAATTCTTATGTTTTATGACAGAACTTGTATTGCATGCACAAGAGCCCACCAGTGCAGCACTTTGGCCAATCCAAGGGGTGTCTGTGAGTTGTTACGGGGTTAGGAGGCACACTGTGTATAGAAATACAGCAATTGGTTTCTTAAGTGTGTGATGATCCCCAGTAACATAAATTTCTGAATACACTGGAATATTTTAAGAAATCCGGGGTTTTTTTGTATCTTATAGACAAAATATGTAGTAACCTTTTCATACAGAAACCAAGAAAATATAATTAAGGGTTATTATTAGTCCGTGTGGCCACTTCAGCCTTCAAGGGACTACGTTCTTGTGATGGAAAAAAATGTATGATGGTGTGATTCCTTGAGTATTGCTTCCTGGGTGTAGTTAAATGGTTCAACTGTGGCTGGTTCTTATGGGTTTGGATAAGAGGCAGAGAGGACACAAAAATCAAGTTTGTGATGGAAATTTCATGAAAAAGAGGCCAACTGCTCCCTCTCTCCCAAGAGGGCTGCGAGAACGTCAGTGTGAGGTCTGGGATTTTATTTTTTTTCCTTTAAGAAAATATTTACTGGTTCTTTTCTACATTCCTTACACAGTCTAAACAACATTGAAGCCAAGGAGAGCTGGGTTTGGATTATGAACTTTTTCAGCTTTTTAGAGTTGAGCTGTGAAACTGCTGATAAAAACAGCTTTTTTTTTTTTTTTTAAAGCTGTTCACTTAGGGTACATCTAAACTGAGGTCATTTTCTCATCATCTTTAAATTTGCTCATGCTAAAATTGTTCAACACCCAAGGATACCTGTACCCATTGGGGTTGTGGACACATACCCTCTTTCTCTTTCCTTTTGTGCCAGGTAAAAGATATTCCTGCCCTCAGCCCTGGGTGTTTGCTGCTCATCACTAGCTCCCTGGCCACTAATCTGCTATCCCAGCCAGGTTAGCAACAGTGTGCTGCTCCTTGAAGGTCCGCCTGTTTGCTTTGGTTGAAGATGCTCTGGAGTGTTTGCCCTGGCACTGGGCAGGGAAGGGGACACTTGTAACAGAGGCTGGTGACAAGACGATGGTTGACAGCCACTAACATTTTCCCCTGGCACAGCTGTTTGCAGGGCGCCCATCTGCTCAGGCTTGTCGGAAAAGCTGACTGGGTCAATGTAAATCACTTAAACCTGGACCCGTGGTCTTGTTACTAGCAAGGTGCCACAACTTTAAATACCGTGATTAATAGCCAGCGTCTGTGGGGATATTTTGCCCATCAGTGGCTACAGCAAATCGATTTTAGGCGAAATCAGAAAACTGAAAGGAGAGTTGGGGAAACGTTGTGTTTCTGCTAATGCAGCCACAGACTTAAGCGATTTGCAATTGCTTGAACAATCATTTTTTAGCATTCATTAATACCTTCTGGCATTGCAACGTTCCTGTCTCATGGTGGTTGTTCTGACTAGCATTTGGCAAATGGATGTCCTGAATGCTTTGTCTCCCTCGGCTGCAGTGGGTAGAACGGGGTCACGCACATGTGGGAGTGTGCAAGAGGATGAGGCAGCTCTTGGGAAGGAAGACTGGGAGGCGGGTTACAAGGGAAGGGGCTGCACAGAGCCCCCGGCCTGGCTGGCTGGAGTAGGTTGCCCTGGGAAGCCCTGACCTACCCTAGGAAAGCAGGGGCCACACGCGGCTCTTGGGCAATCACTCTGGTGACTGCTTCATTGGGTTGTTACTTTTCCAACCTGAGATCTAAAGATATGCCACAATGTCCCAAGCACATTTTGATTTTGCCAAGCTTTAAGTGCTGCTAAGATATAACCCCCATTATACATGCTTTCTGTTATAGCTATAGATCGACCCTGTGTTTTCAGCATTCACTTTGAATTTCAGAGGTTGGCTGGTAAAGTGATGCTAGCAAACCCACGAGTGAAGATTTATGCCAGACCCGTTTTCCTTTGATAATGGATTAAAAAAGATCCCTGAATGGAATAAATTATATTGACAAAATGACGTCTTTTCCCCTTTTATAATTGCATTTTTATTACCTTTTTTTTTTTTCTGAATAGCATAACTGTTGGGGAAAAAGAAGAATTATACCCTGTATGGCATAGCAATATCAGCAGAAATCCTGCAGTAAAAAGAAAATAAATCCATATGCTTTATTTTAGAGGTCAAGAATAGTCTAAAGCTACTTTTCTTTTAAGTTGCTGGATGCTGCATAAAGGTCAGGCTGCTTTTTGTCTGCAGCAGACCCAGAGCACCCACGTAGACACACCAAGCTAGACCTCATGGCTTATGTTACATGTATTAGCTCAGCTGTGGTAACCTGGTTGTACGTCTGAAGATTCAGGCTGAGGGCTGAGGAGAGTTTAGGTGAGGGTGGCTGGTGAATGTAGTGCGGCTACCTGCCAGCCCTTCTCCTGCTCCCTCCAGAGCTGATTTGTCCATTTATCAAATCCTGGGCTGCCTCAGCTCGCAGGCATAGTTTTAAGGCAAAACAGGACTGGTGATCCTTGTCCGAAAATGCTGTGCTGTGGGCTGTGGCTGTTCGGATGCTGCCTGATGACCAGCTGAGGTACCCAGGGCTGAAGGAGAGAGGAGGTGGACAGGAGGAAGCACACAAGTGGAACACTCCTGCCCATCCATCAAAGCCATGAGCTTGGTGTTTTTCCGGAAATGGATTTGCCAGCTCTATCGCTTCAAGGACGCTTTTGTTGTCACAACCGCTGTGGCTACACTGTCAAATCATTCAGTGTGTACACAAGATCGGTGATATTTGAGTATGGTACTTGTAAGTAAATGAGTACGGTATAAGCTAAAGTCACTTTGCATGTGTTTCATTGGGTTTGACCCTCCTAACCTGCCATGTGTCACATTTCAGAACGTCAGGGGGCTTAATGTCCCACCAAAATACAGCAGGTGGGTGTGTTGACTGGAAGGGTATCTTGGGCTAGAGATAGTAAAACTACCTATAGATATAGCTGTTTGCAATACAGAAGTCTGATGTGTCCCTTCAAAAGTGGTCCTTGTTTCTTTAGCTAGGTAAACTGATAACTCTGGTTTTGACCCTTCTAGAGATTACAAGTTTGATTCAAAACTTTTTTCTTTAAAGTCTGGCAAAACTTGCTGGTGTTAAGCAGTGTTAATTGAGCTAAGTTACTGGTTTCTCTTATCATACCAGCAGCAAATAACCTTCACAGAATATCTTCTCCTGCCGTTTATTTCTAAAGGTGACTTTCATGGATAGTGGTGGTGTTTGTTAAGGTTGAGGTCACTTTGCTTATAAAGAGTTTTCCAAGTCTGAGATGAGGGATAAATCTGCTTATTTTGTTTAGTCTGAATTGACCTTTTGCAATATAATGAAAGTAAAGGGAGGTCTGATTTTTTTATTCTTTATGAGTCACCAGGTCTTGTTACAATGTATGAAAAAGTGGAGTTTCCTTAAATGTCACCGTTTTATCAGGACTAATGATAGCAGGAAAAATAAGGTGTACCTTATTTAGGATTTGTCCAAACCCAATAAAGTATACCTTATAGGATTTGTCCAAAACTACTCGAGGAGTTAACCTTGTTCCAAGTTTAGCTTCCTAGTTTCTTGAGTGGTCATCCTATTTGATCTAACCCGGGCCACATTTCACGGCTTCTTGTGATTTAAACCTGCCTGCTTCCAATACATTCCCTCTTTCTTATTTTAGCAATTCATCAAAATGAAGAAAACAGCAGTCAAGAAATAAGAGGACTAGAAGAGCTCAAGGATACCTCTGATGCTCAGGTAAATGTGTAAGATTAATGGTGTCTTGGGAACTTTTTCAGATCTACAAGTTGAAGGATCTGCTTTCAGTAGCTCTGGGAAATGGATTTTCCTCGATGTTCTGTGCAGGGAGCCTGTAGGAAGGAGAAAGTCTGCTGGATCTTGTCTTATGTGACTATTTAGAATAAGATTGATGATTACTCTGGGAATTAATCCCATGATGTTGCAATTGGACAGCATTCTTCAACTATCTCTCTGCTCTTTTTAGATAATACACATAGCATATACCAGATGTGAAAATAAAATGAGATGTGCTTTAGGAGGCAAAGGCATGTGACATTTTGATTGAATTTTAATCACTGTAAGTAGACATGCAATGGAATGAGGGTACTTATTAGTCACTCGAGTGTAAGCAACAACCTTTTTCTTTCCTTCCCTAACTGCCCTTATTTACAACCAAAGCATACTTCTAGATATTGCTCAGAAGAAACTTAACAGCCTTTTAGAGTATTTTATTGAGGAATTGCTTACCCTTTTTCATTCTGTGAATCTTTTTTGATTAATCTCCAGTTCATGCATTCAAACTGTGCAAGTCTAACTATATTGCTCATTGTATTGGTACTGATTATTGCTTTTAATTTAAAATTGCTTTCGCTCAGCCTTGACTGTTCTTTTTCTTATATTCCCCTTGCAAATCTTATGTTCCCCGCCAGTTGCCACCCTTTCTCCTTCCTACATATGCAACTTGCAGTTCCTGTCTCTGATTTATCTGCTAACACCTTGCCCGCTAAAAAGCTGTTTGTGAGAAGACAGGATTTGCACTGATGTCTGAGAGCTAGCCAAGCTGAAGGGGTACAAGCCATGTAGCCAAGTTAGCAGTACCTGTATCTTTCTAAAGATAGGGGCTTTCTCAACCACCGTGAGCCCAGGAGGGGCTGCAGGCAGCTCCGGTAGCAGACCTGGGCCGTGGCAGACACCTGGAGAGTGCAGGCAGAAGAGTTGGGGACCATGCGGACACACCTACTGTGTCAGTCTGTAACTGGGCTTTTCTAGCATACTCTTCAGTCGTGCTCAAGCAAGATGTTCGGAAATGGCCTGCTTTTTTCTTAATTGCACACAGTTTCGAATCTATTTAAAAAACACAAAAGTGTAGTAGGAGCCCTAATGTGTGAAAATGTTATCTGATTCCTAATTCACATCAGTGCGGGGTTGAGGATCAGTCTTCTAGAGCTCAGCTGTGCATTACAGAGCTACAGAAGAGACCCATGGCGAAATATTGAACTCGCTGCACAAAAAATCTGGCTTTCTGTTTTCTTTTTCGGGTTTCATGTATGCTCAGTTCTACTTGATTTTTGTAGTTATTATTATTTTTTGAAAGTGTTTGTTCACATTTATGTTAGAGATGTAAAAAGAAAGACTACGACGTGTGCTCAGAGCTCCTAAGGTTACAGTTGGCAGCTAGTAAGATTACATGGGCAGATTATAAAAACCCGTAAGAATTTATTATTGGGATATTGATTTGCTCAGCTTTTATTTGGCTGGAAATCAGCTTCTAAAATTTTAAAGAATTTGAAACACATTTAAAATTGAACAATTATTAAGTGAGCAGTTAACAAATGTGTTCAAGTGCCCAACTGGGAGGAGAGCAGGAGGTTTACCAAAGCAGCTGTTGCTCCAATTTGTTTGTCAGTGCCATAAAGATGCCATCCTGTAAACACTGAATACAGTTTGGTTTAAGGGCGTGAATGATTTTTTTTCACTTTAGTGAGACTGTGCGTGTGACTGGAGCAAAGCAAATGATCTTTCGAGGCAGTGGCATATGGTTTTTGGTTTTCAGGCTGATCAAAGCCGAAGCCTGTAATAATTATGTTGTCTTCACCAGACACAGAAGGAGACAGAGGTGCAGTAGAAAAAACCCAAACCACCGCAAACCTCTTCTGTTAGCAGAATTGAAGGGTGTGGTGCCTGCTGTAAACACTGCTCTGCGGGCCGGAGGCTTGACTTACATTGGAGTTAGTTGACAAAACTGGTAAAAGTGGGGAAAAAATTCAGTACAGGCTTTTTTAAAAGTGAGTATGCTATACACAATATAAATAAAGTAAATTTAAAAATCCAATCCTATCTGCCTAGGGATGTCTTAATTCACCTCTGCGTCAATGCTAGCATATTCATTTATGGTCTTTGGAGAGGGAATATTTTCCAATGGATGTGCTGAAACAGAAAATGTGTTGTCAGCATCTTTGTTTTTCCAGCCTCAGTAGTGACTAATTTACCTTCCTTCCCATTAAACTTTTTTATTTCATTTCAAATATTGCATGAACACCTTTAATTATAGTAATTTTGGGCCGTGAATGGTAGTAAAGCCATACTATAAAGCTCCCACATTCTTTTCTCATTCATTAAATTAAAGCCAGTTAAAATGTGCAACTTTGTGATTTTCACCTTCACCTAAGTTAGTACTTGTATCTCTGTTGGTGTACATGAATTAGAGGACTAAGCACAAACATCTGGGCATGCAGGATTTTGGAGGGTGTGTGCCTGCACGAAATACAAGTCAAAATTGCACTGTGCAAGTAGGGCGACTTGCCTTTACCTTTTTGTCTAACAGCTTCAAAGGTATTGCTTGAAAATTAAATTTATATTGACAAGTGAAAATGACCAGTAATAGGAGGCTCTATCAACATCTTCCCAAACAGCTTTTAGAAGCTATCATCAATTAATTAATTAGTTGACCTGGATGCTTTCTTATAAGTATTTAGCAGAAAGATTTATAGTGGAAAGTCAGCATAATTGAGGAAATCAGAATTAAAAGTGAGTGATTCATATTTTTCTTCTTAATTATGAAAAAGCATGCTTAGCCTTTTGTATTTCAAGTGCATTCTTTACTGCCAGAGCCAAGCGTGCACAATTAACTTAATTCCTTAGCCCTCCAGAAATTTTTTAGTTGACTTTTTATCCTCTAGAAATCCAATAAAATAAATATATTTTTCATGTTCTCTGCAATTCTTTAAATTAAAGAATATTTGGGGGAGAAGAGGACATGTTAAAATGTAAGATTTCTTCTTGGTGGTTATTTGAAACAGGACAATACAATTCTTTAATGAAACTGCCAATTTGAATACAGACCACATTCGCGGCAGGGCTAATGGGCTTGTATCTAGAGTTACTTCTTCCCTGGGGCGCTCATCCATGCAGAGAGCAATAATATGCTCTGTCTGAACACAGGCAGAGGGCAAGGGGTGAAAGAGAGCAAGGCCCATGTGTTCAAAAAGTTGTCTTTCTCCAGGATGTTTCTTCCACTTGAACATACTGAAGCCAACTGTTACCCCAAAACTGAAGTCCCCCTTCCTCATCTTAAGTGGTTTTAACCGTTGGGCTTTACTTCATACACTGAAGATCAATAAGTATTTGTTCAGCAGAGTGAACACTGCATTCCTGTCAATGTCCATCTGATGTTTGAAATACAGGGACTCATAACCATCTATGCCACATGTAGGTCATGGTCTGACTTGTCTGGGTGCAACATGAAGGTGTGAAAAGTGCCTCCACTGTACTAAGATCGCAGATCCAGTGAGACTGTAAATCTTTGTAGTCCCAAAGCCCTAATAGTCTATAACACTTTGAGTTGTCCTTAGCCTACAAGCCTGAGGGGATTACAGTGCACAGATGTTATACTCTCTGCTAGAAGCATCCTGAAGCCATGAAATAAACAGGTTTGGCTCTAGTTGATGTCCCCAAGCCATCACAGTGTTGTGAAGTGCAGACGTCAGACCTCAGCCAAGTCTGTGATGATTGCCTAGGTTCCCTGTGTAAATTACTGCAGAAAAAGGAGAATTTTAGGAAACAACTTGTCTGACCACTTTTAAATGTCTACTGTCGAGTAAAATAATGTTATCAAGTACCTCTTTTTCTCTATTGATTAAATGGGTCTGGACAACTAGTTCAGTATATTGTTGCACATTTGATAAAATCAGTCTCACTCCTGATCTGCAGGTGATAACAGTGTGTCAGAACTGGTTTATAAATCCATGTCCTGGATTTACAAGATAAGGAGCTAAACTTACAGAAAATGTAAGGACCTTCAGATTAGGTGCTGCAATTCCTTATTTTCTCGGTGGATTACTCACCTTAAAACCGGTGCGTAGGTTCCTTATGTGGGAAAGCTGAGTTCCTCAGGAGGCTGGGGTCTAAGCGTAGGACATGCAAAGCACAGGCTGTATCTAAAATTCTTCCCTTCTCCAGAGCACAAGTGCTTGGTGCAGGCCTGTGAGGAGATGCCTTCATCCAGGCTGGAGAAATGTAGGCACATAAAAATGTCTTTCAAATAATTCGGTAAGGATGACTCTTTGGACTTGGTTGTGGAACCTGTTTTTTTCCATCAGCATCAAAGCGCTTATTCAGAAAGTGGATTTGTTTTCCTCCTCAGCTGAAGAAACCTTAACCCACATTTCCCTCTTCCTTGGAGAAAGCAGCGGGCTGTAGGATGGTTTGGTTTGGGCACTCTCACACCTTCAGCTGTCATGGGCAGGAGTTTCCCAAGGCCAAAGGACTGGAGCTTGCATGGCACTATGGGTTAGTGGTCAGGGCATCCCTGGCTTTTGGTCCTGACTTACAAGATGTTTTGTGAATTTTGGAGCAGATACTGATTCAATTAAACTCAGGACGATTAGTAGAAAGAAAAGGGTGGAGGAAGTGGGGAAAAAGGTTTATTTACAGATTGCCTTTAAAGTCATATAGCAATACCATAGGCGTGCCACATGCCTGGCCCTCCCATGGGATATGCTGTTCCCATCAGGAAACATCTGGGCCAATAAAAGCCGTACGGTATCAATGAGCCAGCTCTCAGTTACGCAGAGGCTATATCCCTGACCGAATCATGGACAGTGATACTGGCCACTGACTTTGCAGGGAGCAATTCAGCCCTCATCAGCTAACTTTGTGATGGGTCTGGTATGCCTGTGTGCCAGCATGAATCCGTCTTTATATAAATATGGCATTTTCATAAGACAACCAGTGCTGAATGTTTTGATGAAACACTATTGGCGTAGCTTGAATAACTGGCAGAAAATTAGCCAAAAAAATAGTTCTAGCATAGTGTTTAAAGCAAATCTCATTTTCTTCCCTAAACACAATCAGGAGATACTGATTTGTTATTTACGGAATAAATAAACGTGGCGCAACTGTCTCTTAACTCTTGAGGCTCGCATACGTGAAAAATGCAGAGGGAGCAGAGGGAGTTGTAGCCTGTTATTTTTAGGAGTGCCTTGTGTTGCGCTTCATTCTTTTTCCAGGGCTGTTCCTGGCTAACTTTCCCATGAGTTTTTAACCTCTTGCTCTTGTTCTCTTATGTAACAGGAAACAGGCTGACAGGAACAAATAAAACACAGCGTATCTGATAGTCACACTCAGAGGAGCGGTTGATTTAGCTAGCCCTGCCTTCGTTCCTCCAAAGTAGATACATTTGGAGATTCAGATGTGCCTCAGCTCCTCTCCAGTTGTTTCCCAGGGAGCAGCGACTCATTGCAGGCAGCACCGAAGTACCGCAAATATGAGAAAACAGATGCATTTCTTTTAAGGTTGAAATTTGTGGCGGTGTCATGTCCTGGGACTGTGGATTTAAGTATCTGTTTGCTCTTTCTCCCACCCTTAAGGCAGGGGTTTTGTGCAAGCTCCAGGGAAGAGATGACATCGGACGGATTGAGCTGGTCCAGAAGCTGGCGAGAGAAAACTGCCAGTTTTTGCAGGCGGATAGAAAACCGCTGGAGAAGGCAGAACAAGTAAGACATTTCTTGTTTGGGTTTTTTTGTTTCTTTCTGGTAGGGGAGGGAGATTTAGGTCACAAAACTGAAATAGCAAAACTGATGGTCAGAATCCAGGGCACTCATTAGTCATGGAGCCGTAGCTGCTGTCCTCTGGCATTTACATTTCTCTGAAGTGCGTTCAGTTCAATAATTGTCAACACACTTAAATTATTATGTTGTCATTAACTGTCAGTTACTGTTATTAATATCTTATACACATAGGAAATAGCAGATGATTTCAGGATGCTTTCTACCAAATTGTTGTTGGTGATGATGAAATATTTGGGTTTTAGGGTGTATTTAAATAATATGTAAGCTATACGAGCGCTTAAAGTACTTACTTTAAACTGTCTTAAAGAAAATTACTTTGCTGCTGGTATATTTGGATGCAAGCATTGGCTAGAGCTTTTCGGTGTGAGTTAGTAAGAATGGTCTAGGTAGGGAATTCAGCAGTTCCTTAAAAAAAAAAAGTGTTTTCAACCAAAAGTTACACTGAAGAAAGCAGCATTCTGTTTGTTGCTTCTGAAAGCACTTATTCAGATGTTAATAACTGGATTGAAAATACACTAAAACTTGACTTGCTCTGCTTATAGCACAGTGTATCCTAATTTTGTTCTCCTGGTAAAGATTTCTGTTCTGATTGCATATTCATCTAAAGGTTCCCAGCTAATAACTGCAAGAAACAACAAAAAACCCCACCTATTCCTCGTGTATTGCTATAATGTATATGTAGTTTATTCCATTTTCTGCTCACTGGACAGTAGAAAAAAGCCATGTGCTTTAGAAAAGAAGTACTTTTCAGCTCATATGCAAGTTCATTCCTACTGAAGTAAGGCTGCATAAAGGAAAAGAGAAAGATGAAATCTTATTTCAGAGCTTCATGCTGTTCTGTTTGGCAGCGTATAAGGTCTAGTCTGGCGTAGTTAAATATGTAATTGTATCAGTAGGTGTGCAGGAGGGAGGAGGGTAATTAGCCAGGCTCAAATCCCTGAGATTGAATTGTTCCTCAGCAGATCCATTAGCCGTGGACATCTGGCAGAATTTCCATATATCTTTAAACCGTATCAGCAAAGCACAATTAAAAGTTTAGGTGCTTAAGTAAAGAAGATTTTAAGCCAGGGAAGGTTTCTAATTGTGTTTCAGGATTTGGAAGCAAGATTACAGATGCTGTGGGCAGAGGGGAGAGGGGAATGTCGGGACTGATACTCCAAAAATTCAGTGGATATTTTTGCTGCTTACTCTGGTCATTGCAAAGGGTGATGTGGTGTCAGCTGCAGCTCTGTAGCTGCACAGATTACAGTACAGTTCCAAAAATGGAAAGGAAAGAAGTGCTCAGCTTTTCTTCTCCTTTGAAAAGTATGGTACTTAGCGATTGCTGCTATTTAGGAGATGAGTGACTTCAGTTTAGCGGCAGCCAGAGCAAGCTGCTCATATCCATGCTACGCGGTGTAACGCAGCAGTTACTGCTCTCCGGCAAGGATGTGCCTTTAGACCTAGGAGGTGACAGGAAAGAGAAATGTCGCCTGAGAGACTCCAGAAGCCCAGGTCATTCTGCATGTGCCCTTTATTTCTGGGTGGGGAGCATCTTACGGCTAGTGCTGGCAATGACAAGTTATGGTGTGCTCCCCCCACCCTGTTCTGCACGTCGCTGGTTGTTGTATGGTGGGGGGGTGACGTGGCTCTTCCCTACAATCCGGGCAGCCCATGCCCAGATGTAAGTGAGTCTTGCAATCCTTGACACGGGTGTATTTGCTAAGCCCCCAACCGGTCTATTGATTTCATTAGGAATAGTCACCAAGAAGGCATTACCGAATGTGGGCAAGGTCTGTCATAGGGTTCTCAGTTTAGCTGACTCAGGTAATTTACTGTTGCTGGAAAAACCCCATGCTTCGCTGCGGTAGGGGTGGTGGGTCACATACGTTCAGGAAGCTGTGAGCTTCCATCCCTTCCTCTCCCTCCCTTCCTCCCATGTGGTCCGAGAGCTGCTCTGGCGCATGTGCAGGTGGCAGGATTTGGCTGGCCAGGCAGAGTTCTCTGCTATGGGCAGCTGTTCCCTCTCTTCCCCAAGAAGAAAAGTAGCAGGCTGGATTGCAGTGAGTACTGCTCGGATGTGGGCTTTCAGACCTGCCCATCTCATCCTGCTGCTACAGAAGTGATGGCAGATTCATTGGCATCGCCTTACTGCCCAGTCCCTTGTGCTCATTGTAAATGTCAGAGGAACAACATGTTCAGGGTGTGGTGTCCTTACAAAATGATGTGTGGCATGCCCATCTTTCTTTTTTTATTTTATTTTTAAAAGCATAGCTTACTCTTACATGACTTTCTTAGAAACACAGGGCAATGGGCACTCGATGTAGGCAGTAAAATGGAGCGGCTCTGCCTGTTCTCCACAGGACCCTCATTTCTCTGTAAGTGTCCCCGCGCTAAAGCTTTCACCAGCTCTCCCTCCTGGGGAGCTCAAACTGTGCTTTCACGGATGATCTATCATCCTCAAAGGGATGGCATTCGGTCTGTAAATGAGATGCCCGAACACCCTGCCGGGCTCCTCTCCCCACACTTGGAGAGCCGGCTAGCCGGGCTGGCCTCCTGGCAGCCCACCTGGAGGCAGAAACGCTGCTGGTTTGCAGGGCTGTGTCTTTCGGTCAGCCTGGGGCGGTGTTGCTGTTCCAGGCTGGGGGCTTTGTCACCTGCCTGGAAGTAAAGCTGCTCTTTCCAAGATGGCCAGGGGGGAATTTTTGCCCAAAGCAGAGTTCTGGTTTGTTTTCCTCTAGGAATATGCAAACCCCCCCTCCCCAACTTGACTGGAAGGTTAGAATTGTGCATATGCGTAATTCCTCTCTACGCGTACTGTGTCCTGCGTTCATAATGGGAAATGGAGTTGGGACTCCTCTGGTGCTACCCACTGTGTTTCGGAAGCAGGTCTCTTCAGATGAGTACAACCTCACACGGTTTTCCAGCATTAACAGCAAACACAAACGCAGTATGATTAGGCTTCGCTGATTCTTGTACTTTCCTTTGAAGAAGGAAGAGCTCTCAGCATAATTTGCTACCCAACGACCCCAATAACTTTTTTCCTGTACAGTGAATGAGGTGTGGAGCGCAATTAGGAGCTAGGCTGTGAGGAGGACTGATGAGCCCTCCTATCATTCAAATAAATAGTCACCATCTTCATCCGAGTTTGAGGACAGAACTTAGTGACTCACATAGGAAAGGTAGACAACATGTGGATGCACAGAAGTCTGATCTTCCAGAGGCTGTTGGGCAGATAAAGTACCTTCAAGGTGTGGTGTTGGAGGTCCATGTCCCACAAGGGGCAGGTGAAGCATGCATTGTTTTGAGTCACTGGTACAGAAGGAGATGAAATATAATTATTTTTTCTGGGAAAAAGCAGATGGCCTGGATGAGGGAAAATATGTGACAGCTGGGTGGTTCACTGGAGAAAAGCTCGATCTGGAACTATGATGGGAGAGAGAAGGGATTCCTTCAGTCTGGATGTGTTCTGGAGGGTGTAAAATTGGGGTGTATATATATGATGATCTTGTACATGCATACATTTTTAGTTCACACTTTATGTACCCAAGTCAGAAAGTCGATACTGCTTTTGTTTCAAGTTTCTGGTATGCTATGATTTTCAGATTTATGATCTGGATAAAAAAAGTGTTCTGAAAAAAGTCCGATAATTTAAAAAGTTTTGTGCTTAAACTCTATTATATGTGAGTTGCTTATTTGTTTTTGGCACGGCAAGCTTGCTGTGACCAGGTTAGACTGGTATATTGGAATGGGTGTCCTGTAGCACACAGTGCCAGCTTCCTCTCTGGTGAATATAATGTTCGCAAAGTGCGCTAACTGTAATGGTGCTCACAGACTTGTAGAGGAAAACAAAAACTAACTTACAGTGATTTTTTTCCCCATTCCCACTTGCTAATGTGTTAGAATAAGGTTCTTAATTAAGGCACTGAACCTACCGTATGTGTTAGGTTTCCTGAAACTTCAGTTTTCCTAATAAGTAGAAAGTAAATAGTAGTAAATAAGCTTCTAAATAGGCAGATAAGCTGCTTCTCTGTGCTGTTGCATTCCCACAATGAGATTCAATGTACTGGTAAATAAATAAAATGAAATGGTTGTCTAAAATGCACAGAAATTATTTTAATATCAAATGTGGGCTAGAGTAAAAATAACTATGCAAGCTTGCAGTTCTAGTTTTATCATTACATGCAAATCACACTCATAAGCCTAGGGAAATGTAAAACTGGATATTTGTATTTTTATGTTATTTGGATATTTCATTCCCTTAAAGCAACTGCTTTGACAGAAAATAGATGAAAAATCCCTATTGAAATATTCAGCTATAAAATGAGCCTGCTTTTTTGTGAAGTTTGCTTACTGTTAACATTAATTAGAATATAGAAAGCAAGGTCTGTATGTAAAGCCATTTGAAGTAATTTGTCGTAGCTTTTTTTGCTCAAGCGTACATTTGAGATGCATTTGAGGCATATTTGCACTAAACCGTATTTTTTTGAAACTCCTTTTAAGCAAATAAAGCAACTACAAGTCAATTAAAAAATGCCTTTGTAACAGACATGATACTGTTTGTATAGTGTTTCCACTTATTATTTCAATGAAGTGTTTCACTCATTAAGGAAAACATGTCTGTTTATAGTGTCATTGTTTTAGCAATAACGTAAAAGTGCTTTTTACCCTCAGCAACATGGAGAGAATATTCTTTAGATTATAGTACCGTTTTCATAGTCAGATCAACTGAATAAGCTTTCTACAAATTGACACTAATGTTCAAAGGAAATTTAAGATTCTCTAATGTGTTCATTAGAGAACTAAAGAATATGAATTTCTTTATTCAACTACATAAATTATATTCTAGGCTGGGGGTCTTCCAGTACTTCCATGCATCAATGTGGAGAGGAATGTTTCCTAAATCCACCTTGTAATCCCTTTACAGCTTAATGTATATATTAATTAGAGTTACATACTCTTTAAAAGTGCATAGGTACATACAGCTTGAATGTATTGATTATTGACTTAGCTAGTTCAAGATGAAAGAGATACAGGGAGGCAGGTATGTTTTCAGAAGGACGACAGATACTGAAGAACAGTTTTGTTACTTTACTAGGTACTAACTTTTGTAATCAGTGGTCTCATTAAGAAGACAGATGATTTTGCTCATTGAAGCAGGTTAGTGGTTGGGCTGAAGCTGTTAAAATGCTTACAAAAGAAGATTAACAATTTAGAGCCTCGGGTTATATAGATTACTCATGACCGAGGAATTTCTTGAGGAAATTCCAGCTGTGAAACATCAAGGTTATTTTAGGGTGCACCTACCTGTCCAGCTGGACGCCTACAAGGAGACGAGAATGAATGTCAGGACATGTCCAGAGCTGCATTTTTTTTTTTTTTTGTTTCACAAAGCTGTGGCCTTGCACTGAGGTACTGTTGAATTGATGGTCACTAATCAGGGGTCTGATGGAAAAATATTATTTAAAACAATGATATTGAATGATGTCTGAATGCAGTCAGTGACTGAAATTTGTGCTTTACTTTTTTAAAAAATCATCTCTGCTTTTGTTGTATCTGCTCTGGCTGGGACAGGTCTATTGGGTAGCTTGAGTGCAGATTTACTGCTTTTAGCTTTTGGAGGCTAGTCTGCGTCTCTTGCAGAACTGTGGATCAAGTGGACATGACTATAGCACAGTAAAAATTTTTGCAGAAACTTCCGTGGCTTGAAGAGCTATGAGGTGGTATAGATGTCTGAAGTCATTGAAACAGAACGGATTTAGCACATCAGCACAGGAGTTTGCTATTTCCATTCATAGGTCTTAGATCCGCCAGCGTTAGCAGAGCGAGCTGTACCAGCGTAAGATAATAGTTTGCAATTTTGACTTAGTCTTCAACTATAAGTCAAAAAAAAAAAAATCTATGAATGAGGTTGTCAGTTTATAGCTCTGTGTTGAGTAAGAGTAAGTAATTAAGAGGTAAGTACATGCTTACTGTGGAGGTAACCTGAAGTTCAAGTCTCTGGTCTGAATCAGGAGGAACAGGGACTTGAATCTAGTTCTGTCATGTTCTGGAGAGTGTCCTATTCCAGACGGTCGATCTTTCATCTGCTGGAATGAATGCATAGCCCCAGGTGATCACCTGTTCTTCATAAGCCAACCTCTTTATCTTCTGAAAAGAAAAGATTTCTGCAGGTCCTAGGGTTTTGGGTTTTTTTGTCAGTGCAGAACAGGCACAGGCATCTTTTTGAAATTAAAAAGTTTGCCAGAGATAAGGATCCTTCTGCTCAGATATAGGACTGGGATCGTTTGGCTGCTAGGAAAAGCTTTGTTTTGGTTTCTTGCAACACTTTTGTTAAAATAGTAAGAGAAGTATTTTTATTTACTATATGCTTTTAAGAGGTCTTACTGTTCCTTTTGTTGAGTCTATTTAATGTGGCCAGAGTTTTGGAAGAGAAAGCCCTCTTGCCAGGAGTGCAAAATAGCAGTGAGATGACATGGTCCTTCTTCCTATAAAAATGAAGCACTTGAGAGGAGTCATGCTTGTGCTCCCATGATGTGTTGTGAGCATAGTATAGGAACATGTCAAGTGGGAATCTCTCTGTTTTCCTTTGAGTCAAGTTACGTATTCCCATAATGCTTTCTTTGCTCCTGATGCTTGTCATAGTGTTTAAAAGAAAATAAAGCCTAATTTGCTCCTCTTTGATTTATTCTGTAACATTAAACTACTTTGTATAGAAGGAAATTCCACATACACATTTTGCTGGGCTTTCTTTGGTGTGGAATGGTGACTCATTCTTGTATGGGACAATACCTTAGCTACTGGGCTGAAAGGGGTAAAAAGGGCAGGTGGTATTTAGCAGGCTAAAACCTGGGAGCCAGAACACAGAATTTTTATTTTTGACTCCATCAGTTATTTTGACTGCATCAGTTATTTAATATGTAACCTTCTTCAAATCATGTCACTTTGCTGCACCTTTGTTTATCCAGATATAAAATGGGGTCTTAAACATGTAGGACCTTGAAGGGGTGCTATAAAACCTGCAGCAGTTAATGAATGTTGATGAATTGCTTTGAGATCCTGGAGAAGTGGTTTGGGGATCCCAGCAAGCTGGAAGTGGGCTGGACTTTGAACTGCTGAGGGCCAGGGGTATATTTTTTAAAAACCTGAGCATAGCTGAGGCAAGGCCAAGCAGTTGCAGTCATTTTGCAGTCTCTGGGTCCTTGGGCATCGCTTCCATGGCTGTACTGTCGGCAGCATCCCTGCCCCAACTGCTTGTCCCTCGCCCGGGGCCGCCCCGTGTTGTGCTGCTCTGTGAAGAGACATGGGGAATAACCCAGCTGAAAAATAAATACACCTTTCTTGTGGAGTCATTTTACAACTGGATCAGTTTCCCTCCTGGTACAGGGAGACGGGTGTGGGGTGGGAATGAGACGTGGTGTCAGGGATGACCTTTGCTGATGAGAGCTAGTCTGCTGCTGGTAGTGACACATGGCCTTCCTCCTTTATTCCCCAAAGCCTTGTGACTTATCAAATCCAGAAACTGAGCTGCATCAAATTAAATGTCCTTGCATTTTTTTGGTTGGCGTAATTCTAATCTAGATACTGTGTTTCACCATGTGGCTTCATGAAGACTTATATGCACAAAGAAGGGGGTGAATGACGAGTGGGGGTCAGCATCCAGGAGCAGGGAGAGGCCAGAACTGCTGTTTTTCTTGGGCAGTGGGACTACACAGTTCCTGATAGCACCAACACTGAAAACATGATTCCATATTTCTGCCTTCTGCTCTGTATATCAACGTGAAAAAGCAGAGAAACTCTTATAAAGCTTTCATCTGCAAGTTGTCACTGTCCTCTGCTTCTGTGTTTCTCTCCAGATTCTGAACCACTTACCTGCTTATGTTTCTATAGTGTCCAAAGGTTTACACAGAATTGATCTATCATTTTCTCCCTTTAAAGAAGTAGGAGTTCCCAGTTTATGAATTCAAAGCACCTGCTCTAATGTTTTCCAGTTTTAAATTTACTGTTCTGTCCCTCTCTTTATATGTGTCCTGGTTTGAGGTAAAACAGGACCAATTTTGTTCAGTAACTTTACTTTTTAGCTAGGCCTCTTCTAACTGCTGAAATGAACAGCATGTTTTGCAGAAAACTGTTTGCTCTCAGAGTGGTAAGATCCATGTTTATAGTTGATGCCAAGGAACGGTATGCAGAGAGGCTCTTGCTTATACTTATTGCTCTAACAACCAAGGCCAGCCAACTTTGTTACTTGCCCCGTTGGAGGGTCGGAAGCGGAAAAGCGTAGAGGGGTCACACCTGCGGGGAGGAGCGGACAGGACAGGTGACCCAAAACTGACCAACAGGGTATTCCATCCCATCTGCCTCATGCTCAGTATAAAAGCTGAGGGATCAAAGGGTCAGCTCTCTTTCTTCAGTGGCCGGCGTCCTGGGAGGACTCTATTTCTGCGTCTGCCTTTGATCCCGATCCTGAATCCAGATCCGGAATCCAGTTCCCGTCCATCACCGAGTCCAGTTTGGGACTTCCCCAGCGCCTGCTGGTGACGTGATTGTCATCCTGGGAGCTTGATACGGTTTTGTATATATTTCATTATTTTTCTTTTTATTATTTTATTATCAATATTTCATTAAAGTAGTTTAGTTCATTCTAAACTCTTAAGTCTCTTTTTCTCTCTCTTTCTTGCCTCCCAAGCGGAGCAGGAGAGAGAGAGCATCTGTCGTTCCAGCGGATTGGGCCAATCTGGCCCAAACCACGACAATATGTTCAATACATTTGATGACGCTCTGAATGTTTTTTTCACCATTTTTCTGATTTATGACATTGATAAACTCCCAGTTACGCTGATAATACAGTGGATGAATCCTGCCATCTACTTCTGTACAGATACTTCTACATTTGTCCTGGGAACTCTGCATGACAAAAGTGCCTGGATCTCTCTGTCAAATTAGGGATTTTGTTATCTAAATTCAGGAAGATTAAAAAGAAAAGTTGATAATGCTTTGAATATGTACCATACAAACTTAAGTCTGAAACTCTGAGCAGTTCTTGAAATTCAGAAGTAATTTTGTCCTTCACCTTTCAGTGGTGCAGATCTTTTAAGTCATTAATTGTTTTACTGACTTTTCTCTTGGAATTGAAACCAGTCATGGGCATCTGACATTGGCTCACAGTGTGGACCTGGCTGAGAAGAAACAGCCAAGATAACTGGAAAACTTGGATGATAAGCCAAAAGTTGATGGCTGTCCACCACATCATCCTCTTTGGAAGTTATCTGAGATTTGGTAGCCTGCCCAGAGAGCAGAGCCATGTAAAAAGGATTCAGTGCTTCAGGTCTCCTTTTTTTTTTTTTTTTTTTTTTCCTTTTTCTTTTTTTCTCTTATTCTCACGAAGAATCTTCAGTTTCATTGAAGTGGAGATTTGGGCCAGTAATGCAGGAGATACATGGCTAGTGTCATTAAACAGGTGAATACGTTTCTAAATGTCAAGCTTTGCTCCTGTTTGAAGTAGACACTGCACCAGAGCATATTCTGTCGTAAGATCTGCACTCTATGCTAAGGTCAGTGTGGTTCCAGTAGCAGGATGCTCTGGAGTCAGTGAGGCCTCCTTTGATATCAGGTGCTGCTGGGCTGTCACCACAACCCTCCCCAACTGCCAGAGCAACCTAGCTTTCTTCAGAGGTCTGATGGCCTGTGTCAGGACCTCACTGGAATAAATTCCACCAGCATTTGTTAGCATTTGTTCCTGCAGGCAGGCTCTGGAGACCACCTGGAGCACGCCCGCGTGAAGACTCAGCCTTTCTCTTAGATTCAGCTGCCTCGCCTGGACCAGAGTCATGCTATCTGCACTGAGGGCTTTTTGGAAAAGGGGCAGCAGTAAAGTGTCTGTCTCTGCCTCCATTGCTGAAGCCTTGTCCACAGCAAGAAAGGAGGGACAACTTGACCTTGTATTTTCTTGCAGGCTTCTTTTTTTCCAGGGTTTATTTATTTTAATAATGAGACATCCCTAAAATTTCCAAACCATGGCTATGGCCATTCTGTCACTCACTGTGCCTGCATTTTAAAGCTTAATTCAGCTCCTGCTGATGTTAATACATATTTTTTGGTGAGACCAGGGTATAGCTCTTAGGGTCTAATGCTTCCATTGCGCCATAGCCTTGAAGGTGGTGGCATTTTGCAAGATGTGCTTGACACACGGTCACCTGTGGAGAATGCTGATTTGGTAGCAGTTAATACACCACTTGCATTCATTTTTCCTGGTTGTACGTGGCAGCTCAAAGAGCAAAGGAATGAAAACCCAGGCGATTACTGGTATTTTTGCTGACTATCTTCCTCTAAATCAAAGCAGGTATTCCCCTCTCCTACCTTGATTAGTGTTCCTACCGCTGTGTGCTGCACCTCCTATATTCTAATTCACAGCATGTGAAAATGAGGTCTCAAGTGCATATGCATGGATTTCATTTTAACTACCCAGTGAAAAGTTTTAATTAGATGTTTCATGTGGAAACATGAAACAGGGTTTGAAATTACCAATGACCTTGTGGCCTTCCTCAAATATATTTTCTGATACCATGTGGCAGGCACTTCCCAGCTTTTTTTGTCAGTGGCTGGAACGTGCATGTTCAAGTGGGGAAGGCTCTGACGTGTGGGAGCGGCAGCATTTGCTGGTTGCCGGAAAAAGTACTTTAGCCTCATTTGGTGACTGGGAAAATAATAGAATGACCTAACTCAGGAAGATCATGAATAGCAGGTGGTATTTCCTTCAACAGCTTGCTGGAGATCAAACCTCAGATGGATTTCCAAGCTCTGAACTAGGGTAAGCCCTGAACAGGGGGTGATGCTGAACTACATCGCCCTGTTTGGTCAAGGGAAAGGCATACAGCTCACATCCCTTCTTGGCTGTGCTGTGCATCAGCTCTGACCCCTGCTGTCTCACCTGGAGTGGCTGGATTGAGAGCACCATCCCTTAATTCGTCTCCATTTTCTCTGGGAGGTGAGGGGCGTAAACCTGTGCGTGCTCTATCAGGAGCAGCGTTTCTACTAAGCCCAGCGCTGGGAGGAACAAAGGTAGAGTAGGAACAAGCACAGAATGCAAATATGCATCACCTTTTTGGTTTGCTTGCAATATCACAGTGTCTCTTCCTTTTTTAGATGCACTGATACTTATCAAATGAATACAATATCAGTTTAAGCCTTTTTGCCAAATACTTTCGATATTGCAAGTAGGGGATTATTCAGCACAGGAACCTTTAAAACATATATGTGGATACAACTACAGCAGTTACATCGATTTAGTGTTTGCAAAATATGCTGTTTGGCCATATTTAGCAGTTAATAGAGAGAATCGATGTGGTCAGGGCCAGGGGAGAAGACACTAATCAGAGCTGACTGGAGCGAAGAGGCCAGAATTTCAGTTCTCACGTGCAGAGCCTGGTTGTTCAGGTTTCAAGCTAAAAACCAGACACATTCAGGCCTGGATTTCCTTGTGTGGATGGTACCTGGCTGGAAAGTGCGCCAACACCCTGGCTTTGTCTCCTTATGTGTGAAACCTGAATCTTTTCAGTGGAATCAACACACTGATTCAGTCGGTGTAAATAATCTGTCGGTCTGTACACAGTACCTATAGCGAGCTAATCATTGGGCTATATCGATTGCTTTTTGGTTTCCTAGATTTGATGAACTTGTGTAAGAGAAGCACGTGGCTTCTAAAGGAAACTCCCTTTGCAGTGAGTTCTTTACTCCTATTCCCCACAGAGGCAGAAGAAGTAAATTAAGCCTGGGTGGACAATTGTCCTGCCTGCTTTATCATTGGCATCACAAGATTTTCCAGAGGAGTTTGAGCAGTGCCCAGTGCCGCACTGGGAACCCATCGAATCCTGCACATTGCAGGTGATGGCATCCTGCATCTGGGACCTTTCTCAGGGTTTCATCAAGGATATGGCAGAATCATTCTCCACCAAGGAACTTGGGGTGCTTGTGGTCCCCCAGTTCTCCTTCTGTAGAGATTAAGTGCATATGTGTGCTATGTGCTGTAGGTATTTATTCATTAAATAGACTGCAAGCGTTACCAAAAGCAAAGCTGATTGCTTACAAGGACTACTTATGGAACCTTTTTTTTACATTGTAGAATAACCAGTCATTTACACACAGTCTTAGTTGGTAACATAAAGAAGCTGCTTTCTCCTGGTGACCCATCTGTTCGGACACTCCTCCTTCTCCCTTCAGATTGCATCAGGTTTTCATCTAGCAGTTTCTGTAAAGTTTCAATGTCCGTTTCAGTTCTTCAAATCAAAACCTGAATCTCAGGCATCACATTTGAGACCTGTACAAACTTCTGTGCCTCTACCTCGGGGATGTCAGGGCTGTGAATGTCACCTGTCCCCTGCTCTCCATCCAGTGCCTGCTGATGGAAAACATGATAGATGCAGGCTGTCTGTTCACTGGGTTATCTTGCAGATAACTCTGTCGGTGCGCGTTACCACAGCTGCCTCCCTGAAGAGGAAAGGTGGGTGGTGGAGTTGGACTGTCAGAGGGGATCTCGGGAGCTCCCCGTCCTGCACAGGCTTCCTCCGAGACCTTGGGCTAATGACCAAACATCTCTGTGCCTCAGATCCTCGTTCGTACATGGAAGTGCTGCTTCCTGCTTTCAGGAACATCATGCACGTAGGCTGCTCTCCCACACTGATGTGGTGTTTGAGTAGTGAGGGTACACTGGCTGGCTGAAGGATGCTATAGATAGGTTGAAGCAGCTTCCCTTTTAAAATCTGCATAGATTGCTTCAGGTGACAGATTTTTAATATGGGCCCCCCAAATCAGGTACTTTCTAAAGGTGGCCTTTATTAATTTTTTTTTTTTTTCAGAGGAGCAGCTATAGCCTTCATTTCAGGAGACCCCTAAAAGGCTGCCTCTTTTATTTCATTTTAGATTTCCTTTGTAGGAACCTATGCAGGAACTGAAGGAACATGCTCCAATTTTACAACAGAGCTGTGGGTATCTGTGATAATTTGTGTGGGATCTGCAGCCATCCATAGGAAAGAGTTGCTCTGCTCTTGCACAGGGTGGCTGTATGCTCCCTGTAATTCGTCTGTTTTTACTCTCCCACCCCCAGCTGTCACACAGACGCATATATATATATACACACATAACGATATGACTCTCTCTTCCCTGGTGCAAAACTTAGTTTTGTGCTATGAAGGGTAAAAGGATACAATTCCACTACACTATTTTCCTTTTCAGCTGCTGTAGCAATGCACTTAAATTCTGTCTAGTATTTCCTGGTTAATCAATTGACACATACTGTTTTCATTGCAGTGACATGTAAATAGTAAATATTTGTATTAGTCAAAAGCTATACAGTAAATCATGCATATAACTGTTCTTTTAAAATGCTATTAGTTTTTAATTTGTGTGATGTTCAATATGTATTAAAGATCCCCTAAGAATAGAAACAGTAAAAAAAGTAGCAATTTACTAATTTAATTATGGTAGAAATTCATGTCTTACCTGCTGTAAGAAGAAAGAAAGGTTTAGCATTCCAGCAGAAATATCAACAAGCTGTAAAAGTTGCTTGACCATTATAATGTGAAAATTAACTATAAAATTGTAGGCATTTGCAATTTTCCTTGTAATTCATTAACACTGCAGTTTCTGGTATTCCAGTGTTCCCGTGCATGGAAAAGTTCTGCATCAAATGGTTGGGTGCCCAGCCTGCTTGAAAAAAATCCTATCGATTAAGATCTAATAATACTTCCCATTCTGGGGATTCTTCATTTGGACAATTTTGCTAATGCAGCACAACATGTAATATCCATATGCCGGTATCGCTTTTGCTTTTATTACAAGTAATTTGTTCCAATCCTTTTTACTTTTTTTTCCCTTCTGATTTGCTATGCACACTTTAAGTGCTTGCTACAGCAAAATTTCTTCGCTTTGCTACCTTAGACAATATATTTAATGAACTTTATCTGTACTGCATTGTTAAGGGCAAGGAGCTAGGAGCTAGCTCTAAATAGTCTCGGGCTTTTACGAAAATGAAAGCCCCAAAGAGTTGCTTCATCATGGGAAATCACTGCCAAATGTCATGTGAGCTCTTGCTTTCCTGGCACACACAATGTAGAGAAACATTTTCATTTTTAGCATCTTGACATTCAGCTTTTTGACTTCTACTGCTTTACCACTTTTTAGTATATGAATATTTTCCATTAAAATGCATTGTTATGAATTTGCTTATATTGAAATAACAATTGAGATAATATAGATATAGATAATTAGAGGCTTAGCTCATGCTGTACAGAAACATCTTAATCATATCAGATAAAAACCTGCATTTTATTTTTAGCATAGACTAATTTTTAATAAGCTAAAGCTTAAAATCTGATGAATTGGCAATGATTTTGTGATTTGATATTCAGAAAGAATGCATCCTGAATACCAAATGAATGAAAGTTACTGTGGACTATCATTGCTGTGTTTCTTATTTTGACCTTGAAAACTGGTTTAGTTTAGTATTTTCCACATTACTAACCTTGAAACACAGTAATTGGAAAAACAGTGCTGAAGGTTAGCAATGCTTTTACTTCAGTTATCATGGGGGAACAGTTTGAAGTTTATGGGGGTGCAGGGGAATTGTCTTCAGGATCTTCAGATAGCCTGAAAGGTCTGGTGATGACAACACTTTAAATTATCATTATCCTAAAAATGTCCTTCTGTGCCAGTGAAGCCTCGCATAGCTAAAGGAAAGGGTGACTGGGGAACGGGGTTTAAGTAATGTCAGGAGGATGGGGATACCCGAGAAGCTGCTCATCAGACCCTTTGGTTGCTGCGTAAACATATGCTCCTGCATGGTGGATGTGTGTCCTCACAAGATATCCTTTGGCAAATTTGGTAGGTCAGGTGAGTAGCTCTGTGTAAAGGTTATACCTCTTAGGGCAAAAAAATGCTCGTGAGCCTAAGGTCTCGTCTCCCCCTTTGCTGGTTATTAGCAGGCAGCCGCTGCACCAGTACAAACTAAGGGTAGATGAAGAAACACCCTTTGCACAGGGAGAGTTCCCTCTGGAACAGACAGAGGTGTGAGGCAGAGACAACAGTGGGTTTTTTTGTCTTTACTGAGTGGGTAGTTACACTGTTAACTGCGCATTCATTACTTACACTGGAAAAAAAATCCTAACAGATCTTCAGGAACATCAGATTGCGATCACTTGCATTTTAAGGGAGCAGAGGAAAATGTAAGCAACTTCTGCTTAGGATCACCTGAAAATATTATTCATTTGATCCGCACACCCCCCCCCCCAGTCAAATCATTGTGGTTTCTGTGTTTCTGACTGCAGTCTCCTAATCCTCCAATATCTGTGTTAAAATTCAAGGCATCCATAAGGCACAAGTCCTCCTGACCCAGTGCTGTAGTTATGATGATGCATAAAATAAATCATTGCAATTACTGAGGCAGTCTCAAGCACTTAGTAACTCAGACGATTGCTTCTTGAAACATGACTGAACTGAAGAAAGGATCATTAGTTATTTCCCTGGAGTACTTGGATATTGTAACCCTCTCCACAGGATTCTATTAGGGAGTTAAGACCTGGCCATTTGTTCACACATCTCATTTTATCTTTCCTTTACTCAAATGCTCTGTGACAGCTGATGAATTCCAGAGCGTGTCTCTTCTTCACCCATGGCATCTCCTTACCTGTCAAAGTTCAGGTCAAATAGCAAATGACCAACCAGGTGGGAAGGAAGAGCCCAGCAATGACAAAGTAAACAGGTTTAAGAAGTCATTACTGGAAGCACTTATGAGACAGGGTGACTTTCTGAGACTTGTGACATAAAAATAATTTCCTGAGTAAGGAGGAAGAAGTTGGTTAGATGAGATCTCAAGCTTATACAGAAAAAGAGTACAAACCTGTGTAAAGCTATATAACTTCTATAAAGCTATGAAGTTCAGGAAGGAATTGAAGCCAGAAATAGGGGAGGTGAAGTCAGGATTGGAGATACATGAGAGTTTCGGTATTTCTTGGGTGACATCATAGGTGCTGGCAGTGTTTGAGTAGTCCATACTATGCTGTCTGATGGTGATGGGATGTGGTGTGAGGGAGAGAATGGGATGAGGAGAAGATACATGTCAGTGGACATTTGCATCCCCAAGAGCAGCCCTGGCTGGCTGAAGAAACCACAGTGTGGTATCAGAAGCTGGCAAGTGGCATCACGGTGTGGCTCTCTATTTCTCCCTATACATAACAGCACTTCAGGTTGCTCAGGAGGTCAAGAATGAGGAGATACTTTGAGGGAGGAGAAAAGGAGCAATGCAGGGGAGATTACTTGGGAATCTGGGGTCGATGCTGCTCCTTGTGGTGAATTAAAAGGACAGGGAGGGAGCCTTGTGTGGGCATGATAGTGGCTGGAGAAGAAGAGCTAGAAAAGGTCAGTGGGGAAGTACAGTCAAGGCCCAGCAACTGATGGATATTTGACGCTTTATGGATGGGACTGACAGTAGAGCAATATGGTTTGAGGGACTTATTCTGGAGAGAGTTGTCTTCGTTAAGAGTGGGGAGGAGGGGAGGCCCTCTCAGGGAGAGGTTGTATGTTAGCTGCTGATAATATCTGAGCCCGGCAAGACATGCAGCAGCGTAGTTCAGCGCTGATTCAAGGGTAGATCAGATGTCCTTGTTTTGGGGGTGGCAACATCCATCAGAAGGGTGGGGCAGATGGCTGGAGGCAGTAACAGCTCCAGCTGCCCCAGCGCGATGTGCTGCTGCACGTCTGGCAGCTCTTCACGCTGTCAGGAAGACTTTTTTTCTAGTGCTGTTGTGAACAGTCTTCTGATGCCAAGCTACAAAGCGAGCTTGAGAGGTATACTATGCCATTTGTAAGGTTTCATGGTCTTGATTGAGACAAATCCTAGCAAAACATTCAATGTCTAATCTTTTTTTCAACATTTGTTCCTATTCTAATGATAGATCTGGTTAAATTACCCCATGCAAAAATAACATTTTGGATTACTTCTCTCAACTTTTTGTAGAAGAGAGTGAAATTGTGCATGTTCCTCCACAAAGGAACCATTCTGAGCGGAGGAGGACACGACGGCACAGATGAGTGTTTACTCAAGATGCCTTGCATCTCATTGCAGATACCATGTGATTTACCAGTTGCCATGGTAACGATGCATTTTTCATTCCATAACTTGAATAAATGTTGAGATTGCCTTTGGTATAACTAACTTACCTCCCTCCTAAAGTTGGGCACAATTGTATTATCTAAAGAAAGCAGAAAGGAAACTCGCAACATTCATACTGAAATAATTTTAGAGTGCGTAGCTAGTTAAGAAGCAGGTACATGATTCCATCTGGAACAAAATAAAAGTAACTTAATATGTGATTATTCAAAATCATAAAATGAGAGAAATACAAAATGTTACTTCATAATGTGGTGACTGCCATTGTATGCTTTTCTGTAATTTTTATTGTGTGTGACACTTTGGTTTTCTTCAACACATTAAAATGTAATTAAATTTATCATTTTATGGTATTATTCTTTACATCGGCATGCATGAAAGCACTTTCTTCTTTTCCTTGTTGTAATCTTGCAGTAAAATTTCATTTTCTTGTGTGCTATAACCTCCACTTTTGAATGAATTATTGCTGACAACAGCTGGTTAATTGTTAACCCGCTCTTTCCCACCTCTTTTCTTTTTCACTTTTGATAAATGTGGACAGCAAACCTTGTACCAAAGAAAAAAAGAAAAAAAAAAAGGCACCTTTAATTTGCTTCTGTGCATGTAACATTAGAAAAAAAACATCCTGTATAGAAGCAGCCTGATTTTTCTCATTTCTGTGGTAGACTATTCATTGACATCAGTGAGCATTTTGTCATACATAATGAATGCAGAATCAAATCTCCTGCTCTTAGGTGGAAGGAGTGAGCTTTATTTTTTCTTCTAACTCCTTTTTTTCTTTCTTTTTGTCAGCCTTATTGTATGCTGTATGCCTTGCTGTCTACTTAGGATACGTTATCAAGTCTGAAAGTGATTAGTGGCTTATCTATTTTTGAATGATTTAGATGCATGAATTAATTAGCAAGAAAAGAACCATTAGAAAGCATTAGTAAAAAGGCTGGTCATTTCAGGCTGTTTTGAAGGGAGTTAAAACCGACATCCAAACCCAAGAAAATTATATTCATAGTGATTCATGCTTTTCTCAAAAGAAATCACTGCATTTTGTCTAACTTAGTTGAAAACAGCCACCAAAACACACCATATAAAGTCAACTTTGTGACATCTACTGTCAGGCGAGAAGTTAAATAAATTGGTTTTATTTTAAACGTTAGCTTTGGATATTTTTTCACTCCCTTACTTAGTGCTTTTTCACACTTGCTGTTAGAAGCCTGTGTTAAATGTCAGTGCATTTGAGAGAGTTTGGTTCTGGTGTTCCTGAGAATGAGCTGAGTATTCTCAGTTTTAGAGTTTATCTTAAGCATTTTGCAAGGCCAGAACCAGCTCCTGGCCTTTGCTGAGTATTCTCTCATGAAAAATCAGCTGCGTCCTTCTGTGAGCATAATGCTTCAACAAAAAGATAGATGCCTTACAGTGATAAATGTAATGAGCAGCACCTCAGTTTAATAGATGAGTTTTAGTCTTCCTAGTTTGGAATTGTGGCATATAATGTGGATAGTGTATATACATATATATTATTTTTTTTATTTTTTTTTAAATTAGAGTAATGGCATTGTCAGCATTGAGAGGTGGTATGAACGTAAGGCAAGAGACAAAGGTTTCTCTGGCAGACAGTAAGTGGACAAGTCAGTTTTTAAAGATAATATTTTACTTCACACCAAGTATGAATTGGAATGAAAAGCAAAGAAAGGGATCAGCAATCTTGTCAGTTTGACTTAGGAGTTTTATGTGTCCAACACTGGTAATTAGAGCAATATAAGGCTGACAGTGTCATATATTTACCACCATCTCTCTTCTATTCCTTTAGGAGATTTATCGCTACGTCCATTGTAAGGGTTGTAAGGCCTTTGTACGCATGTCCTTACCAAGGTGAATATTAGTCTATGTTAATAAATTAAATCAACTAATGTTAGTGAGCTATCTTCTGCAGTTTTCCTTCTTCTGTGAAAGCTGTATGGCGCCTGCCGTAGAAGTCAAGTTCCAGCCCTGTTGGAGGTTAATCAAGCTGTTATTTAGTTCCCCTCATATCCCAGTAATTTCTTGAATTTCACCCTTCTGATGTTAAGATTATTCTCAAGTATAACTTTTGTATATCTAGTCAATCATCTTCCATTTTTCTTTTCCTAAGGCGTATGGCAATAGTAGTATGTGTTATTAGTCTGGGGGTATCTGGGTTAAGTCTCCAGTCCTCCTCAAATCCTCGGCAGTCCTCTCCGCTTCCTGGCCAAGACATAAGTCCTGCAGTTTTTATATAACTTCCCTCATGCTTTTCACTGCAGCTAAGGCTTGATCACTGCCACTGACACCACTGGAAGACCCTCTTCCATAAGTTGGGGATTGAACTGTTGCTTCATCTATATATTCTATTCTATTCTATTCTATTCTATTCTATTCTATTCTATTCTATTCTATTCTATTCTATTCTATTCTATTCTATTCTATTCTATTCTATATGCAAGGGAAATACTTGCATCTGCTGTTTGAATTTTTGTCCTATAAGAAATTTTACATTCTTGGGGGAAAAAAGTTTCCATTCTGATTCTGGTGAAAATAATACAATTTCAAAACTGTCTTAGGGCAGAAATACAGATTTAACTTTCCTGCCACTTACCTTGGGACCTGGACCTCCAGGCCCAATGTGCTCCTGGGGGGCAGGAGATGCAGAAGCCCTGCCAGCCTGGGGCGGGCAGTATGTGCAGGCAGTGGGGGGAGCCTGGCAGGCTGCTTTCTGTTCAAACCGACATGTTCTGGCACTGTTTCAGTTGTAATGAATCCACATTTTTTCAGTAGGAAAAAAAGTTGCATTGGAAAATTTCCAGCCAGCTCCACACGCCACCACATTAATTGCAAGGCCACTGGAAGGGATGGTTGGCACCTGCCCCTTTTGTTTTACGGCCACGTTAATTTGCCCTGGTGTGGTGCAGATTTTTCTACAAATGCATATGCTCTAGGCCTGCAATTCTTCCATATCCCAGTATTTTTGAAGTAAGTGCTGCCCTGCCAGCTGTGAGAGAATGATAACAATATTAATACTGTCCTCACGTCTTTTGTCTCTCTCTCCCTACCCCCTCCCTCCTTTCTTTCTCCCCTCCGCTTTTGTACAGTTACAGAGGGAAGGTCTCCTAGGTTGTCCTTGCCAAGGTGGTAGCTCTCTGTCAGGCTGTCAAACTTATCTACTAATAGCTCTGAAGAGCGTGCGCTCCAAGAAAGGGAAAACCGAAATGCATAGCCTTCAGTTGTCTTAAAAAGACATTTTTCATCATCCGGCAAAGGGTTGTGGAGTGTTAAGGTTATAATATCATTACTTCGATGGTTGTGACACCAGTAATGGTTTTTTTCATGTTACTTTAGAAAGTGTACCCTTTTCCCTGTGTTAGACCTATCGCTTCCTTTCATTAAAGCCTGATCTGTAGAAGTGCTTTCATCTTAAATTATATTTGGAGGTAACTGGGCACCAGTCAGGGGTATGGACAATTCAGTCTCAATTTAGGGCATTTCTTGCTACTAACCTGCTCTGAAATACCACGTGAGGCTGCTCTTCTCTCCTTTTGTCTTTCTTGAACTACACAGATTTTTTCATGCTTTTTAAGTGGCCTGCACAATGGAACCCCAACCTCACTTGCTGTGGGACCACTGCTTGGGAACATCATGCGACTGAGCTTTTTTTTGCCCTAGGACCTAACCGCAGCCTTTCTGCTCACATAAGGACTCGCATTTAGCAGTGCCCTATTCCCATGAGCGGTTTCTTTCTTCTTAGTAATAGGGAAAGCAGAAATAATCCTACTCTCAGCAGTTTTGGGATTACAGGCAAAAATTGAGTTCCTTGATGTATGACTGTGTAGGGATATTAATCTTTTCCCTGATGCCTGTTGTCTGTCATCTCTGTCTTACCAGCACTGTCCTTTTGACCCCTCTACAAGGGTAACTTGATATTAACGTTGCCTTTGCCGCAGATACTCAGTATGCAGATGACAGCACCAACAGTTTTCCTAAAAGGGCTTATTCTGTGCATTATCAGATGTGATATTCAAAATTGGTTTCAGCAACAAAGGATTTTGATTTTTTTTCCGCGATGCGGCTGGTGCTCATTTTACTGCCATTTGCAAAGTTGATAAATTCAGAGCAGGTTGTGTTGAGCCGAATGTCAGCTCTTCGCTGTGCATCTCTCAGACAGATAGCTTGGTGTGAGGCCACCGCAAAGTTTTGGTACGATCCTTGGGTGCCCTTTGCCAGGGGAGGTGGTGGTCAAATCATTTAAAGTGTTTGATGGTTTTGTAGACTGGTCAGAAGTCACTGAGAGCCAAAACAAAATCACCGTGTAAGGCATTTTAAGGTCATTAGTGGATTTCTGTTTCTCCCAGTATGCTGTGAATTAGTGCATGTTTATGAAAGTAGATTTAACAACTGCAGAGGGAAACAAAAATACTAGAGTACAAAGAAGAACTGGAGAAAAGTTCATGAGATGAGGAAAATAATAAGATGTAATATGAATATGCTATGAGCTGAATTTTATAGTGAAATAAAATAACGTAGCCTTACGTAAGAATTTTTTCATTCTTAAGAATTGCCATATGAAAAGCTGCTGTTGGTGTTCCTGCAGTCCTGTAAAGTAATTTTTCCCTTGAAATTTGGAAAAAGTGGTGATCAGGCAACTGACTACAAAATAGGCAGTTCCACTGAAAATGTTTTGTGCTGTGATATTTTAAGTAGAGGTAGAATAGTAGCTATTTTTTGTTTTTATCTTTCTAGAATAAAGAGAGGGTAATCACAGCAGAAGAAATACCAGTCTCCTCCTTATACAGCTTGGATAAGCTGTGCTGGTGACTTTGAAATGCTTTTCTCCTGCTGTAGTTGAAAGTGAATCAAGCCTATTAATGCAGATTTTGGTCTGTCTTGAAACTGAAATACAGCAACATGTTCTGAGATGGATTATCCACAGAGATTGGTGATATTGTCCTCCATCTCCACTTTAATTGTGATGTGGTCATTTCCATTTTCTTGTCAAATAAAGAAGAATAGCCTGTAAAGAACAGGGTAATTTTTGTACATCTATTTCTACTTTGGTGACTTTAAATCTTATTCTGCAGTCTCCACAATAACTGATTTCAGGGAAAAACATAGTGAAGGGTAAGCAGGCAATCATCTTTAGACTTTGATAGATGCTGTCTGGAAGTGTCTCGTTACAGGAGAAGCTGTTAATAGAATGGTTTAAGATTATTTTTTTTTTAAACCTTATTTCATGTTTTTAATATAAATATGTTGTTGTTTTATAGCTAGGACTCATCTCATTGTCTACTACTAACATTGGCAAATGCTTCACATCGTAAGACTTCATTTTCAGTTGCTTCTAAGAGTTGTTGCCGCTTATCTGCTTATTCTGAAAGGTGTCTGCCTCTGCCTATTTAATTTTTTAATGAAAAATGCAGCCAACATGGTTCAGAAGCTGCTAAGGGTAAGGTTAGGGGTAAGTACTGTTTTGCTGTGTTAAAAAAAATTCTGGCAGTAGTTCTCTGGAAAGCTCTTATGCCCTTATACTTCTGAAGTGGGAGCTGAAATCCCTTTGGGGAAGAGTCTTTGGTTTTTTGCCATCTTCACAAATATCACCAAATCTGGCCCAAGTTAGAGGCCAAAAAAATGCAGTTTGTACATGCTTTGTAAAGAGTTTTTAGAGCTTTGCAGGTTAATATTTGAAGGCTCGGTAAGCTCTGAGCATGCTTCAGCCTGAGCTGCGCTGGGTTTTCTCTGCAGCTGTAGCTCTCGGCTGTTACAGCCAGGATCTGCTTGTAGGACGGAATGAGCCTGGATGGAGCTGAGTAGCCGTAACTCTATAACTTGTGCTGTGTCCAAGCTAGTTCTCAGTGGGCGGGTTTGGGGACCTCTGTGTCACGCTGCAGAAGCAGGCACTAAATTAAAGAATACCACTCAGTGTTTCCCAGTTTTCAGACTGGACTTTTCTGTCTTAATCATGTTCTTGTAATTCGGCTTTGGGATGGGTAATCTGCACCAGGGATTGATTTTAACATCCAAGCAAAAATACACCTGCCCAGGAAAACAATCAGTCTTCTGCAATGAGCTTCTTGTTATTTTGTGGCTTTTGGCCTGTTCTGTCACCTATTTGAGCGCTTTCCCTGCATTGCAGTGGAAGGTTCTCTATACCTGTGCTTCTGAGCCCACTTCCAGTCTCCACTCTTGTATTTCACACCTCTTATAAGGAAATATTCATGCGTGTGCAGGGAAGCTCCATAGGTTCATCGGGGGGGAGCAGTCTCCTCTTGAGAACACAAACAGCCCCAGCAATTTTTCATGTATGCCTTTTCCCGTACCTCTCAAGGGCATGCCTTGGCACCAGCATCAAAAGACATAGAGGCAGAAGTGATCAGCATTATCTGATTGTGTTGAGTCAGTTTTACCAAATTATGCTATGAAAACAAAATGTTCCTACCCTCCGTAACTCCTAGAGGAGACAATTTCTTTGTTATTTAATGTGATTTTGAAGCAGATAGCCTGTGTAAAGTTTGGTTTCTTGCGTGTTGTCCAAAGAAGATCCTTTTGGCCTTTGCTCGGTTGTTTGGCAGCACAAAAATCTGTCTGCAGACTGGATTTTCCATGGTCCATTAAGTTTATAGGTGCCTTAATCGCTGTTACTTCTTTACCTATCAAAACCAGGAATGCGGGAGTCTCTCTGCATCTGGGGTTTGCCGGGGTAGCTCTGGGTTTGGTCCCTTTTTTAAAAAAAGCTGGTGGAGAGATGTTGAAGGGAAGTTCTGTCATTGGGAAGCGCCTAGTTTGCTTTGCTAGTTAGTGGTGTTCCAGCCTAACAGGCAGTTCAATAGTGGGTAAGATAAAGAAATAAATCTTTGCACAGGTGTCCTGTCCCATGGAGGAATGATGTGAAAATGCAATTTCTTTTCAATGAAGCAGGCTTCTGAACATACCGTGTCCGTTGCAGAGTGCAGGTTTTTTCTGTCAGAAAGCTGTTAGAAAGTAGAGCAGCTCTTCAATGCTATTTCTAGCAGTGGATGTCTCTCGTAGGAAGAGGGGAGGCAGCACATTCTGGGTGTTAGTTCCTCTTTTAATTAATTAGAAAGCCAAACTCAGGAATTTGAGGGACATGGACATATCCCTGACTGATACCAAAGTTATCGGTTGCTTTGGCCAGAGACCGTATTCTTCCCTGCCAATTGCACCCAGAAACCTAATGTCTTCCATAAGGAAGCTGGCACACCGTGGCTGTTTTCAACACTACTGTATGTACCTCTGCTTTCTTCTGCCCCAGTGGTAGATCAGAGGGTCATATTCCTACTCATGCAAAGCGTAACCCGCACAAGTTAAAGCCCACTAAGCAAGGACTTCCAGCTGTTTCATTCCTATAAGCATATAAATATTTATACCACCCCAGGGTTCCTTTCATGCTGAAAATAAAGGTAGCACTTGTCTGCTGTTAAAATATATTTCCCGGGAGATAAATGGCTTATCTCAGTATTAGGAAGATGGATGAGAGGAGTGGAAAAATTGACCATAATATTGGTCAGAAGATCCACCGAGTCCAAAGGGCCTTACTGTTTACTTGAAACTCCTCCTGGGAACTAACATAGAGGTTGATAGTGCTGTGTTTAGCTATCAAGAGATGATTAATTAAAAGCTGTAATAAATGTGAAGTATAATGGTTGACACACAGAGAGCTTCATGGACACTAGCTAAATTTCCTAGTGCCGGGTAACGTGCACCAGGAATTGATTATAACATCCAAGCAGGATGCGAATGGTGCTTTTGAAGGGACAACTGAGACAGGGACAGTCTGCACAAGAGACTCGCTCAAGGCCACATGTGAAATGAGACAGCTATTAACCTCTGTGGCATGTCTGGTGCTCTAACCCCTCCTGTCCCACCTCTGCGAAAGCACAAGTCCAAACATATTCTGAACCCAGGCTGCTGGGAGTCATTTCCCACCCTCTGCACTGGAGGGGAGTAAAGGTTAAGTAGGCAGCTTGTGGGGCTTAAAGCTGAGGTGCCACCAGAGTCTGAACTGCGATTCTGCTGTTGCTCTCGGTAGCCTCTCTGTCCCAATTCATCTGCCCGGCCATAAAATGAGAGAGATGGTGTCACAGAATCATAGAATACCAGGTTGGAATGGACCTCAAGGATCACCTGGCCCAACCTTTCTTGGCAAAAGCACAGTCTAGATGAGATGGCCCAGCAGCCTGTCCAGGTGAAAGTGTCCAATGTTGGGGAATCCACCACTTCCCTGGGGAGATTATTCCAATGGCTGATTGTTCTCACTGTGAAAAATTTTCCTCTTGTGTCCAATCGGAATGTCCCCTGGAGTAACTTCTGCCCATTACCCCTTGTCTTTTCCACGTGACTCCTTGTAAAGAAGGAGTCTCCACCTTCTTTGTAGCCACTCTTTAGATACTGGAACATGATGATAAGGTCTTACCTAAGCCTTCTTTTCTCAAGGCTGAACAAACCCAATTCTCCCAGCCTTGGCAGCACTGAGCTGCTGTGCTCCTGCATGGTCCATGCGGGTTGCTTAAGCAAGGGCTGCGTAAGGGTCCGAAAAAGTGCTGGGAGTCTTCGTTGTTAATTGGCGGTATGATGAGAATGTCTCTTGAGTGAGTCGCTGACTTTTAGGGAACTCAGCTAGGGTGCTGCCTTGCTCTTCAGTACACGCTGTTGTCACTTGGGGGCCTCTTGCATCTTCCTCCTCATCTGCCACTGGATTTAGATGGCGCAGACTGAGAGCAGCCCAGTTTTCTTCCAGCGAGAATTAATTATTTCACAGACCATTCAAGATTCCGATAAATGAAGCGTGCCTTGATGTCATTTTAGAGTAACATATGCAGTGAAATCAGAACTTGTAAAAATTGGGAAAATACATAGGACTTGTCTTTGTGTTTTGGTTTGTTCAGGTAAATTGTTGTTGCTTGTGGTATCATTAAAGGGTTTGACTGAACACAAAAACACATCATGCATAAGTGGGATTTTGATGAAATAATAATTCTTGCCTTAAAGTGAAATTATTTTTAATAGAAGATAGCAAAATAAAGAAATTCTCTATCCCTCCCCTTTTTTTGGAAATAATTATTATAGGTAATGAAAATTCAAATTCAACCCGATTGGCCTTAGTTTTGCGCAGTTTTTGTCTTTTCTGATAAAATAGACTGATTTTTCTCTTCCTTGAAATTGATAAAACAGGCAAGAACAAGAGGGAAGAGCCTTATGAAAATCTCACCGTTGGGGCCCTTTATGCAGTTAATTTGCGTACAATTACCCAAAAGGGTTTTTGAAAATGTTTCTGCTTGGTGAGATGCTGAAGTGGGAATACTGTCTTGCAGAACAGCCCATTGTTAATGTCCTTTCAGTATGAGACAGCTTTCGCCCTCCCAGTGCTCCCTGTTGACTTGCTGCCAGCTGCTCATGTGTGTAATGTATATGGGTATGCTTAAAATCCATTCCCATATACGTGGAAATAGATGGTTTGTAAAAATACAGCACCATACATCACGTATACGCCCCATATGTGTTGGAATGTCAGTGAGCACAGGGAAATGAGGATCGGGGTGCTCTTAGAGGATGCCAGAGAAAAGACAGAGAAATGGAGAGATTTATTTGTTTGGATAAACCTCCCCGTTACTGAATTGCTTTAATGCTGCACCTGTTTCTTGTTCTTCCTCTCTTTCTCTTTTGCTGCTTCTTTCATTGCAGCTTTTCAAATACGTAAGCAACAAAAAAACACGGCCGGTGAAACGGAAGATTACAATTATGCATCAGTATTCCTGTAACGCGGCTGCTCAGTAATGTCCCCTGGGAGTGTTACAATGAATATCTGACATTAATTGGCTCAGTACCTGTATGTCTGACCTTGCAGAAATTTCATAGATCAATTCTACATGTTGTTTACTGATAAAGAAAACTTCTTCAGGGCAGGGGCTGCATCCTTGGACATGCCTGTACCACAGTGACAACCAGAAGCAGCAGTCAGACTCACTGGGTCTCGGAATAAGAAATAAAATAACAGAAAGGGGGATCTTAAAGTGGTTTCTCTCCCTTCTTTTGCCAAGATCTGTTTCTCGGCAATTTTTAGCCCACTTGAAGTCTTTGTCACTGCTGGAAACTGTACATTTGATGCACAAATGCTGTTTTTTCTCCTTCGAGCAGTCCACGTATTGCCTTCGCATGTGTGTTTGACATACTGAACGACATAACTAAACCAGGTCAGAATTAGAGGACCAGCAACCACTGGATGTACTCGCATTGAAACAGCTGCCTTTTTTGTGTCGCTCCCCCTCCGGTGACCGCATCCGGCAGGAGGATTTCGCGGGGGGCTGCAAGCCGTGTTTCAATGCGCCCTGCTCAGTCAGCAGCAACCCCTCATCTGCTGGGCTGCGCAGTCAGCTGGCTTTAGCTGCCCGGTGCATGGGGGCTGCGTGTGCAGAAATGGATGGTTGCTCAGCTCCCTTGCCTTTCAGGGAGCCGAGAGGGAGAAAGTCAGCGTCCGAACCGCGGCTTGGCGGAGGTTCACGCACGGGGTGGTCACTGGGCTTAACTTGCTGTGGTGGCGTTTGTTTCCCAAGTTTAAAAGTTGCTGAAAAGGGGGGAGATTTGTACACAGAGTAGTTTAAGAGATGCTCAGAGGCATACACTGCGTGCTTGTCCCACTGGTTTTATTGCCTTTGTTGAAGTACAGAAGCTTTACGGAAGGTGCGCTCTGCTTCTGTATTATTGGAGCGCTCGGGAGCGCTCGCCGCTTTCTGACTATTGTTACCTGTTCCCTGCTTGATGTGACCGGCTGGAAATTAAACAAGCCATCACCTCGGGGACACGAAAACCCGCATCCCCCCACCCCCCCACCCCGCTCCTGCGAATTGAAATCCAACACACGATGCCGAGAACGGCTCACAAAGGGGAGCCCCTTCCTCCCCTCTGCCCCGCAGTGCAAAAAGCCCCCTTCTCGATGTAGACCCCCGACAGCCAGCCCTGCCCGGGCGCAGCCGCCGGCGGGGCAGCACCCCCGGGCCGGCGGCGGGCACTGACGGCGCTCTCTCTGTCTCTTCCCCCCCTCCGCTCCCTGCGCACGGAAGGCGGACGATGGAGGCGGCGGCGAGCGGGCGCGGGAGGAGGCCGGCGCAGCGCTGGTGCTGCGGAAGGTGTGGTCACGCAGCCCGGCCCCCGAGCGGCGCGGGAGGTAAGGCTTCCGCGGCTCCGGGAGCGCGGGGCTGGGCGCGACGGCCGGGCCGGGCTCCGCGGCGGCGGCGGCGGCAGCGTGAGGGAGGGCGGGCGGGACGGCGGCCCCCGGCAGGGGGATGGCCCCCGGGGGGCGAGCCTAGGGCGGGGGAGCGGGGCGCCATGGGGAGCGGCAGGGTGCGGGTGCCCGAGGCGCTGGCGGGCCGCGGCGGGGAGCGGCCGCTGCCCACCTTCGACGTGCCTTACTTCAAGTACATCGACGAGGAGGACGAGGAGGACGAGTGGAGCAGCCGCTCGCAGTCCTCCACCGAGGATGACTCCGGGGACTCTCTGCTTTCCGACAGATACGTGGTGGTGTCGGGGACGCCGGAGAAGATTTTGGAGCATCTCCTCAGCGACCTGCACCTGGAAGCCGCCCAGGACAAAGAGACGGGTAAGGAGCGAGCCCGCCGGGGAGGCGGCGGCCGCCGGGGAAGCGCCTGTCCCCGGCCCTGGGCGGGAATGGGGGGAAGGTCCCGGTGCCGGTCCCGAAAGCCGGCTGCCAGCCTGCTGTTCAACCCGGGGCAACGTGGGGAGGAAGGCGTGAGTGTGCGGCTGTCGGGAGGCGGCAAAGCCCGGCCTCGGGGCAGGAATGCCCGCAGTTAGCCAAGCCGCTCGGGAGCCGCACGCGTTAGCGGCAACTTCAGCCTTTTTTTATGTTGGGCTTTCGGCGCTGCCTGGGAAGCGGAGGCTGCGGCGTGCCTTGGGCAGCACCCGTGGCTCTTCAGGCAGGGACTGCCGTTCCTCCGAGCCTGCAGCTATTGCTATATTCATCACAATTCTTGCTGTGCGCTTCAGCCTCCTGGCTAAGTACTCGGTTTGCCATCACCCCCAGTACTTTGGCACATCTTCTGTTTCGTAAGCACGGCTTATAGATTTCCTTATAACCCAGGATACAGCGTATAGCCTGACGCTGTACTTGTGTGTCTTCAACCAGAGATTGTAATGTGTTCCAGCCTAGAGCAATTATTATATTGATCGGGCTACTTGACATGCGGTTTAATTTTCAGCTGGCTGTCTTGGCTCTATGCGCAACTTGCTGTCACCAAGAGCTCCTGGGGTAGTTTATCAGAAGTGCCTGCAACCCGCGATTCATAGATAGTTTTAATGCAAGCGGCCAGGCCGGTGAGACTTTCGAGGTCCCGAATACTGAGGAGCTGAGGAAGGCACCTGGCTGTGAGTGGAGCTGTGCATTTCATCGTTCCCAATAGGGTTAAAAAGCATACTCCTGCTGCCTGTATATATCTCTCTCTACAAATGAGATTACTGAGAATAAACACACTTTAATCCTTTTAAATGGCTGAAAATATAAATAGCATCTGTGATTCCCAGAGGAACGTCGGGATTGGGTTTTCGGAACAAGTCATTAGTTTAATGTGGGACAATAAGCGTATTCCTAGTGTTGATGTGTGAATGCCCACAAGAAACATAGAGTGTCTGCTGGTGATAATATTATTGTATTTCTAGTGCTGCTTTTGTCTGCCTAGACATTAATATTTAGTGCAGTGAGAGGCTGTGATTGTTTTCCTTCGACAGATGCCCTCAGACTAGTTCTGGGTGTAATAATTTACTTGAGCCAGCTCTTAGGCAGTGTAGTGAGGGTCCTTCCTCGGCCCCTTAAGGTCAAATGTTGGACCCAGAATAAGTTTTGCCATTAATGTTTATCATATGCAGGTTGAGGGACCTTACCTGCCTGTCTTTATATTCTGCTTCATCTTTTTTTATAAGCTCACAATTTTGCTGGAAAACAATGAGATTGTCACTAGTGATATGCGTTATATTTTAGTATTTGTAAATGCAAAGCACTCTTTACATAAAGCATTAGATGCTGTATACGTTCTCACATGTACTACCTTTTCTTTCTTTTCTCTTTGCTCTCTGTCCCTCCTGTCACCAGGAGGCTGTTCATAAGCCTGCTCTTATTGTTGTAGAGAGAGGCTGGTAAACTGCCCTCAAAACAAATGCTAAACCACTACTTGCCTGGTTGTTAGCAGATGGTAATGTATTTAAAGGTTGATTGGCTTCCCCTCACCTCTTCTGCCTTTTCCTAACTCCTTTTAGAAAGAAACAATTAGCTCTGCCCTGTAGCCAGGGTTAACTGGATCCCAGGGACAGAACAAAGTAGCTGTGGCTTCAGTTTTTTGCCATCACAAAGTGTGCTAAACCTTGCCCAGCGGCCCTCCCTTTCCTCAAGGGTAGTTCATCATATACTGTTTTCTTCTGAATTCATTGATCTGGTAATACAGAATGTCGTCAAAGTAAAAGACTTCGGGAGTTATGTTTCCCAATGTTTTGTGTGGCAGATGCCCCTGTAATGGTTTTTATCAGTCTGTTTTGCAGACGTGAGTGGCATTTGGCATGAGGAAATATGGGATATCGACTGTACATATGTACATCTTTGTGTGTGCACCTGAAGGCATCCTTCTGCTGTTTGTGTGCTTGGATTTGCTGTTCTTTGTATTTTTTGTTGTTCCAGTCTGGCCCATCTCAGAGGACGGTCAAGTTGCAGAGTCCTGCAGGCTTGTGTTTTAGCAGGCATAGCTTTGCGGAACATTAAAGGACAATGTTGTTGTACCCAGCTGCTGCTCCTGCTGTCCGTTTGCAAGTTCCAGGATGACTTCCTTGGCCTCCTGCTTTCCCTGCAGCCCCCAACCCGGTTTGCTTATTTGTGTCTGTAAAGAACATGAGAAAGAACTGTTCTTACATATGCTAGTGCACAGGGGACTGTTGTCCTGTTTGACCCTTTGCACTGCTTCCCAAGGACAGATGCTCTGCATGTTTTCATTCCCACCCTTTGTATAACAACTCATAACTGCAACCCTCTGTGGTCATTAAAAGAAAAAATCCACTATCTCCTGGGCTAGCATGGTCATGGAGCACCGCTTTTTATAAACACTGACATGGCTGAATGATGCACCATGTATTGCTCCCAGCCATCCTCCGTCTTCTAGCCCAAGTCAGCAGGTACTGCTTGCAGCTGGGAGAGTGAAGGAAAGCTTTGGGGCTGCTCTGGAATAAATTCAGCTGGGATCCAGCCCAGGCCTCAAGGCTCCCTTCAGCTGCCGCTAAAGCGGTAGCGCGATACCTTCAGCACTCTGCTGCAGCATCCTCTTCTGTAAAAAAATAGGTGGGGACACCTTCTCTTACCTGACCTGAAGAAGAGTCCCAGTGTCTGTGATGTGGCTGAACACTGTTACAGCAACTGGGGACACTAAAGGGGACATTGCAAGGTGCACAGCTAGACTCGTCTGTTCCTCAGATGACTTCTGTAGGCAAGGATGTCTTGAAAGCCTGAGGTCTGCAAGACTCTTTTAAGCTTACCTACTTAACAGTTTAATGACTGAGGGATTTTTTCTGATGGCTAAGTCAGAGAGTATGTGAGTTCTTGTGGCATCATCTGAAATCGGAGCTTGCCAGTAACAAAGTCTTGCTAGCCTCCCATCTCAAATGGAGAAAGTTTTCATCTCACTGATTTACTATAATCTATAATGTACCAACCCCCAAGAAGACTGTTCTTGTTTCCTACCATGAGATGGGTGGAAATTTTAAATTTCTGTAATGAACAACTTTTCTGAGTCATCTCTAAGGTTGTTGGAATCACTGTGGGATGTCTGCTGAGCGCGCACTTTAGAGGGCAGTTTGAAGTTTTAAGAATTGAACAGAGTGAGACACTTCAAGTATGTCAATATCCAGGCAGAAAATGCAAGGCATACCTCCTGGGCTAATCCTCATCAAGGATAGCGTAATTTTTGTTTAATCCATTCTGTTTCTACACTTGCATCAATGACACTGCTTTGATGTTGGGTAATGGCACCCTCTGAGGAACTGTATGTGACCTTCAAGGAGAACCATACTGTCTTGCATGAGCTGATCGTAGTCAGCTGCTAAATGATGTTGCAAAAAAAGGATACAGCTCTGCTTTTTCTAGGTGTTGTCTTTTGTTTAATAATCCAAGAAAAAAATGTCTGATTGCTGTTTCAATTTTTGTTTCTTAGCTATAAAGGAAGCTGTTCGGACTCTTGCTCACTGTGCTTTATTACTGATGAGTAAAAGGTGTTAAAAAACATACTCCTTTGACTGCTACACAATCAACGTGTGTGTATCTGATGCATGTGTACTGATGTCAAGGAGAATAAATACTTGCCCAATGCTTTGTGATCCTATCTTCCAGCTTTTAGGATGGAGAGAATAAACGCCCGCTAGCCCTTCCTCTTACCAGTCCTTTATAATGACATGTTGTCTGTCATCATTTTGAGGGATTTTGTACACTTTTCCCCAAAGTCTTAGGAAAACTCTGTGAACTGAGTGGACTAAACACGTGTTACTGCCATGCCTATAGGGGAGGAATGAGTTTAGCAGAGTTAACATGCATGGAGCAACATCAGCCTAACAATAGCAGAAAAGCTAAAATAATTGTTTATCTCAGTGTTCAGTGTGAGAGAACCTGGGGATGTTCTCACATAGGACCATTGCTTCATGCAGTATTAGTCTAAGCTGTCTCAAATTGGAGTGTCAGTAGAAGTAGGTTTAGAATAAATCAATAAAATGAATAGTAACAAATCACCAGGATCAGATGTTACTCCCCAAAGACTTCTAAAGGAACTTGGATATGAAATTGCTGAACTCCTAACAGTGGTGTGTAATCTGTCATATAAATCAGCTTCAGTGGCAGAGGAAGGTGGAAAATGTGATGCCAATTAAAAGAAATGGTTCTATTTGGTGAACATCTAAGCAATAAGACTGTCATTTTCCCAATACATTATTCCAGCATAAACTGGTGCTGTAGTCAAAAGAAGCAGCTCGGCCTTCCCCAACCAGTCATTCCTGCTGCTGCACCGGTCCCTCTGTGCCTCTACAGCCTGTCGTTTGTGATTCTGTAGTGGACCCGAGTAGGGAGCTGGTCCTGGTTCATACTAACCAAGGAAATACCGAATTATTAGTTTTAAGATGGATCAGTTTTCTGATCCGCTTAATCTGTCAGTGGCACAAAGTTTGCCCCTGACACAGGGAGAGGGTGGCAGGGAGCGGGAGGTGCGCAGGTGAGGACATCAGGAGAGAAGGGCTGGTGCCTTCAGCAGCAGGAGTTTGATTAGATGTGAAACTGCAGCATAAAGTTATGAATTTGTGCTGGAAAATTGGGTGGCAGTACAATAAAAGTAGAAGGAAGAAATGCATACAGAAATATTGTACTGAAGGTAGGAGAATGTTTTGCTTTTTCAGAGAGAAGTGTGATCTCACGTATCCTGTAGAGCTCTTAAAGATTTGAAGGACTATGAGGGTATACATGGTCTGATCAGTCTATATCTTGTATTTGTATTTCCAGAATGCGTTTGATAAAGTCCCTTGCCAAAAATACTTAAAGAAATTTAAAGATCCTTTTGATAAGGGAGAAGATGCTTTTCAGGACTGATGATGACTTAAAACAGAGAAAATGAAAGATAAGACTAAATTGTCAGTGTTCAAAATGGAGAGAAGTCACCATTGAAGACTGGGTGCTGCTGAGTGTGGGATGAAAACTGAGGTAGCAGAATGTGCTGATAAGATTAAATGATTGAGGGTCTCATGATAAATGAAGCCATGGTTTCACCTTTGGTGGCCGTGCAAGGTTATGTTCTTGTACAATGTATTATTCCCACCTCTCACTGCTTCTTTGAGCTATCATGTTGTCCTGTCATCATACTGACAAACTCTGCTTAGGTGTCTCTGCAAGGTGAGATAGATCAGGAAGCTGATCCGACTCAGAGATAGCCTCATGAAAGTAGTAAGAACTAAGTAGTAAGAACAGTGTAGGGCTGGAAAAATAAGTTGGGAGTGTGCCCCCTCCAACCAGCCCTGTGGCTGAAGAAAGATGAAAGGAATAAAAATCTGAGTGGCTGCGTGATAAAATTGCAGATGAGATCCAAGTTTGAAAAATGCAAAGTAATGACTTTTCAGACATGGAGAAAAGGAAATCCTTATTATACATATTCAATGGAGGTGCTGAATTGGCTAATATCATGCAGAAAATAGGTCTTTGGAGATAGTGTGCATAGCTCTTGGGAATTTTTGATCAGCATGGATCAAAAAGGCAAACAGTATTTGGGACAATCAGGAAGGAAGACAGGCAAGAACCATAGTTAGACCATTGTATAACTGTGTAATATGGTACGTGTAATATGATTCCTTTTTCTCCCCCAGCTCAGAAAGGTTGTAAATGAACTAAAAAAAAGCGTGAAAGGGGCAGCAAGGGCGATTAGAATTGTAGATTAAATACATCTAAGAGTAAATAGTCTGGGTCTAGTCAGCATAGAATTCTGTAAAGGAGGCATATGGTGCAGTCTGCAAGACTATGAATTGTGTGGCCAAGCTGAGTATGGAAAGATTATTCATTGTTTCTCATAACGGGGAAGTGTTTTGTAACACAGTGAGATTATTTGGTTTATAACTAATAAAGAGAATTTTTTTTTTTTTTAAATGATGCACAGCTTAACTGTGAAATTCGTCGTCGTGAGGATTTTGTGGAAGACAAAGTTTGGAAGGGTTTAAAAACAAATTAGGCAAAATCCTGGCAAAATCATGAGTGCAGTGATGTCAATACAACTTCCAATTTGGAAAGTCTACATTTTCAGGTGCCGGAAGCTAGGAGGGTATATCAGAGAAAGGTAATTCTGTATTTGTCTTTTTCTTAGTTTTTTTCTTCCCTGGGCATCCTCTCTTGGCACCTGTTAAAGACCTGCTTCTGTTTTATGGGGCTCTTTGATCTGTCCCAGTACATCACGTGCAACATGTTGCAGTTTGGAAGCAGTTGATCAGAATCTAAGGTTATAATAAGGTGCTAGTTCCTTGAGCTGGACAACTGAGCGAGTTACCCGTTCAGCTGGCAGCAGAGGGTGAGCAGTTTTCTGCTGAATGGCTTTGGAAATGCCGTGGTGGGACCTGGAGCTGGGACGAGAGAGGCAGGAGCCCTGGGGATAGCATGAGGTTAGGACCAAGGCTGCTGGCAGTGACACAGGCTTCTGCTGGAATGGGAAGATCTGATGTCCTCAAGGTGTCCTCCTGTTCATTGCCGTGGTAGCCCCTTCTCCTCTGATACGCTTGGTTTGACCTTGTGCCAAGTAGATCTAAGTATCTCAGTAGGAAATTTTTTTTTTTTTTTCCTTTGGTAGGATTATTTTCTGTCACATTAGTGAGCTGAATCAGCTTGCAGAAGGAGTGCCATGTCTGGGATTCACTACAGACAGTGTGTCACGCGCTGTGGTGCCTAAGCTAATAAGAAATGCCAGCAAGGGGAGTATGTTTAAGATACTGTCTCCTGGCAGGAGCTCAGGCAGTTATTTCTGGGAAATGAGGACTCAGAGCCTGAAAAAAGTTTTTTTGCGCTTGAGCACTAAAACTTGTTTAGGGCAAACTTCCGGAAAGGCAGAGTCCTGGGATGCTGCTCCTGGATTGTTTCACCATTATGTCGCATCACTGGGAAACTAGAGGCAGCATGGGGAATGACGAGCGTCCCCAGTGATCAGGACTCTCTCTGTAGATACTGATAGTATTTTTTCAGTTCATCGCCACGAATAGTTTTCATGGTGTAAGCATGCCTAGCATAATCGACCCTTTCAAGGAGGGAAAGGAACCAAGGTAGCCATCAGGGAAACGCATGGTTTCAGTGTGCCCAGGAGCACCTGGGCACGTTTGCGCACCTCAGGCACCTAAATAAAGATTTTTGTACCCTGTGCAAGAATAGGTTGGGATGATGGAAGGGCCACAAGTACTTAATGTATTTTGTGTTTGAGTCAAATTTGCAGAAGAAAAAGGTACCCGCTGTATATGATTAGTCAATTATATCCTAGTATTGTTAGTTCCTCAGTCTTTTCTCTGTAATTCTGTTGTTCATTATAGCTTGTTGTCACCTTTTGCTATGTGAGAAAGTGATAAGGAGCCGTCATGAAAGCCTAGTGTGAAACCATTTATTATGAAGATGTGCATTGTAGATAATATGAGGGGTTTGAGGATTGTGGTGGCCTAAGCAGAAAGGAATTGGGAAGTGCAGGTCTAGCAGGAGAACTTTTTTAGGGGTGAAGATCAATAATTTTCTTTTGACAGTGAAAAAGGGTTTTTTTGTGGTTTTTTGTGTGTTTTTTTTTTTTTAAGTTGTAAAAGGCAGAATGTGTTAATTTGTTGTACTGCAAAATAGACTTGGGTGATACAAACATTTTGATGAGGTACCTGGGAAACAAGTTGTTTGGACACTGGGAATTTGGTAAGGTTTCTGGAAAGCCAATGTGTCCCTAAAGAGTTTTAATCAGTTATTTGTAAAATCACTTTCACACTAATGACATTGGAGGTCTAGGCGATATGAATTATGAAACCAATGGAGTAAGTGTTTCAAATCTATGAAAGGATATATGGTCATATATATCTCTAAATTAACAGATGCATTAAGTAGCTGAGATTATGAAGAGACATGTTTGTATATTTGAAAAATATTTCTGTAGAACTTTTTTCTGAATAGTGCTTTTGATAATTGCTGATTGTCTGGTGGTGTTAAGCCAAGAAGTGAGTATGAAAGGGACAAAAATATTTGCAAGGTTTTATATTATAAAAATGCTTGTATTTTAGTGATAAAAAAGAGTAGTAGAGGTTGTCTCTTAGTTTCTGCCTTAGTCTGAGTCCTTTTCTAATCACTTGATTGTGGCTGGTCAGCGTCAAATCAAGCACAAATAACTAGTGTTCCCAGGTCAGAAGGCTGGGACTGAGAGCCATAAAGGCAAAAAGGAAAACTGAGTCATTGCACAGTGGTGATGCCAAAGAGATCTCTCAACAAGGGGGATGTCATCTTAGAAGTACGCCAACCACTTGGGTTGATTCTGTGTCTGGCTTAAACGCTACACTAGAGGTTGGGTCAGTTCCATGGCTGCAGGTCTGGAGATGAAGCAGGCCAGATCCCTTCTGTTGCAGCTAATGTCGTACTGGTGCTAGTGAGCCGTAGGAACGTCAAAGGCAAAGGAAGTCAACATCGACTTAGCAAAAAGTCATAGCCAAACTCTGAAATCAGTCTAAACTGTGGTAACTCTTACTGACTTCTGCCTACTGGAGATCTATTTCTCTGTAGCAGTGGAGGGGTCAAACTACCGAATGTGAAATGTATGAAGGGAGAGGACAGCCCCTACTGTGAAGGTGACACAACTTTCTAGATCCTCTCAGCCCCCGGATATGGCCCTGTCTTCATGTTTTCCCGGAATGGGGCTCATGGAAGCTAACTAATTATAAAACATACACAGTTATCTCAAAGCTGCTGTTTCTAGTAGAGGAAAAGTGAGACCTGATTTGTAAGAGAGTAGCATAAGAGGAATAGCAACAGATGGTGTGTGGGTTGGCAGGTCAGTTAACTGTGAGAGTAGGGACTGGAAATGCAAAACTGAAATATCAGCGTTGCTGCTTCTTATGAAGAGTCTGCACGTCCTGTTCCTTCATCAGGAGCCCCAACCATGGGGCCCTTCACTACGGGTCTCCCATCTTTCCTGGGTATTCACTCATTCTCGCCACTTAGCATTATTCTCCTTTCCTTCCTTCTTAAGGCTGTTTACTATCAACCCCCTGACCTGCAGACCACTGAAAAACTGGACGCTGTCTTCAGTACTCTCTTTTTGTGTTCCTCTTCCACAGCACAGAGATTCACCACCTGCCAACATAAGTAGGGGTGTTTGTCTGTTAGTGACTCCTGTGTTGCTATTAGCGCTTAGTGAGATGGCTGTTAAGTCACAAGCTTGTTCTCAGAATGGAGCAGAGCACTCCTTCCCAAGCACTGACTCTGTAATGTTATAAAACTCGGATATGGCGCTCTGAAAGATTTTATTTGAAAGGCGCTTTCATGGGGTGGGGGAGTCTTTATGTAAGAATGCTGAAAACATAAAATTGTACCTTGACGTACTTGCTGCATCTTTGAGTCCAAGAATACAGTTCACGCACTGTCTTCAGAGTTTGAATTCCAGTGTTTCCAGTGCTCAAAGTTGCTATATAATACAATGATTTTTTTGTGAGATTAACATTTTCTGAGGAATATAAAGAGCGTGTTCATTCCCCGCCCACAGGGTGGAAGGATGGATTCACTGAAGACCTGTGCTTTGAGGTTGTGTATTAAGAATCTGAAAGAAATCTCTTCTTCAAAGCTGCTTTTTTCCCCTTGTGAACTAAATTTACTCTCATGCTGTTAATTCCTCCTTCCCCCGCAATCCTTCTTAACATGCCCTGAGTTCAAACAGTTTCACGGTATTATGGAAGTACCGACCTCGGTCTTTTTGTGAGCAGGAGCAGGGCTGGTTTTGGCTATAGCCAAACTATAATTATTGTCACTTTACTAAGCTCCCTGTTGTGCTGCCTGTTACTACCGTTAGGTGATACTTTGTTGTGTAGTGTGCTGATGCAGTTGTTTTCTTTCCCACTTTACCATTTTCTGTAAATCCCTGTGCTCAGAGGACAGCGAGGGATATTAAGAGCAAAAAGCCACAACCCAAGACCTCTTTGTGAACCATTAATTGGAATAGATTTCTGCATATTTCCCGATGCGTAGTGCCTGACGAGGCTTTCTGCGGGCTCTTAAGACCCCTTAATAGCTGCCACCCCTGAGCTGCATTACAGCACCGAATGCCTCTGCTTGCTGTGTAGTTAAATAAACGCAATTTCTGGAGAAAGCCTGTCTGTGGCATTGGCAAACTGGTGCCAACACACTCCGAATTACCAAGTGCAGCGGAGCTTGGCTCTGCCTTGCTCTAACGCTGGCTGCCGCCTTCTCTATCATGTCCAAGGAAAAAGGAGGGGAAAGAGCAGCTGTGGCTGCAGCTACTGAAGGCCACATTTGCTGTGTGCTGGATGAGATTGGCAGGGGATTCTGCTGCGGTTTGTGTTATCTTGCTAGGTTTTGATTTTAGTGGGCAAGTCAGAAGATCGGCCGTTGGATGTAGAAAATAGATGGTTGTAGTAGGAATACTTTTGTGAGAGCGGAGGGGCCTGTCTAAAAAGGAGATCAAGGAGCAGAACGTGCTTGGCATAATTTCAGAAGCTTTGTGCATTAACTGCAATTGATAAGCTCATAATGGAGGCTTTAAATTGCTGTCGCTTTTTTAGACGGAAAGGCTTGGTCCAGTTTGGTATCAGGTGGGGTACATAGCACCTTTTAGGAGAGTGTATGTGGTTGGCACTGGAGGCAATCCTGCTTTCCTTTTTTTTAAAGTCAATTTTGATCCTTTCACAGATTGAAATAGGAGTGGAATTACAGCACTTTGACAGCCAAAGTTTTCTCGTGAGATGTCAGTTACCTTCACTGACTGTAGCTGGTTCTGGCAGAAAGAGCTTTTCAGAGTAGCATCAGTTACTGCAGTAAAGTAAATTGCTTGTCCCATCTTTTAGACAAGGTGAAAAATATCAATCTGACTTGTAGCTGTGGCAGGAGCTCGCATCACTGTCTCCTGAGCCAGGCTGAGATCATGAGATGACTTTGTCTCAGTTCAGAAATGCTTGTGAGATCCTTCTGAAACCAAATCAGTACTCTCTGTCTGAAGTGAAAATGGGACAGCTTGTTTTGAAGGACAATGAGGGCAAAAAAATTGAGGGGTGGGAGGACGGGGAAAATAGATCAATGTAAATAAGGTGGCAGCGTTGATGAATCTAATTTTTATGGAAGCTAATAATAAAAAAACTTAGGCTTTCTTGTGACAACATTTGGGATGAATTGTGATTTTATTCCTTTGCTTGAACTTGAGTTTTGATGGAGAGATAAATTGCCAGAATCAGGGATGTAATCATGGAGAACTCACGCTGTCTGACCTGGGACTGCTAGAGGCCTTTATACTTCACCTTCTCCTGCTTTTCAATTTCTTTCCCTTTTTTCTGCACCCTGCATCCCCCTTCTGCCATTATCCCTCCTCCTCCTGCTGCCCACAAGGCTCTACTGATTCCTCAAGCAGCCTTTCTTTAACCCTCTCCCAGCCCCATTTCTTAGGATTTAGGGCTGGTTGGCCTCTCTTTAGGAACCACTGCAGGTCAAAACAGAAAGCCAGATACCGGTTTTGTCCTTTCCCAGTTGTGATTTGAGAGCCCCGGCATCAATACAATAATGAAACCCTTGTTTGGTTTCATTCCTTGCCCCAATAGGAGCCTTGTCTGTGGGATTTTGTTTGTTGTTATTGTTAGCACATCACAGGGGATGCACAGCCACAAGCTGGAAGCGGCAAGCAAACAAACAACAGTGAAAAACAACCACAAACAAGTAGCATTTGTCAGATCCCTGTTGTCAAGGGGGTTTAATTCAAATTCTTAAAGCAGCAGTGAGCAATGTTTTGCATGCCCCAGAACATGGAAACCACCAGTAACGGGCAAATGCAAACATTTAGCCTGTGAAGGTGACTACAGCTTCTCCTCGTACAGTTGCATTGCTGTCTGTAGAGAGAACTCTGTGACGGATGGCTGGAAAATTGCCATCCCAGTATGTGCCAGCAAGCAGCGGCAGGGAGGCAACAGCTGGATGATTTAGAAATTCAGTGCACACACACGCGTCTGCCCTGCATCTCGGCAGGTGAAACGCCTCCTCGCCTTCACCTTCACCTTCACCTTCACCTTCACCTGCATGGGGATGAACAAAGAGGCTGCGTAGGGGTGGCTGAGTAATTCGTAGGATGGGCAAACAGATGCAGACCCCTGGCCGTGCTGTGGGCTCCTGGCTGTCCTCTCCCCCCACCCCGAACCAAAGACAAGGTGTCCCCCCAGCAGGGCTTGGGAAGCAAAGGGATGCTGTCTGCTCCCTTCTTGCTCTCCTTGTGACAGTGGTCTAGGGCTCTTGGGCCACGCACAGCTTACAAATGCTTTGAAGACGGCGTCTGTGCCGGGACTGCCTGCTCTGCCCAGCAGGGCTGCTCGGTGGGCAGGGAGCCCTGCCCCAGGGCAGTGTGAGACCCTGGGGAGCCATTGCCACCGTGGGACACCCCTGCCCCTTGGCCCCCTGAGGTTTGCTGTGGGCAGAAGCCCCAAGTTACACGCACGGAGATTTTGGGATGTGGGTTGTCAGTTGGGAAACCTAGGCACGTTGGGTAAGCTAAATCTAAACCTGTAGGCAGGGGAAGGTCTCTGCCAGCTGAAGCTGAGCTTCTCCCGTGTGTTCCCCAGACCGTCAGTACTCCCAAATGTTTCTCTTCCATTGCAAGAAAGCACTTTCCTGAGGTCTGTCCCAGTGCGGTGTGGCTGGGTTGAGGCAAATTTTGTTAATCTCCAGTGTGATGGCCCATCTCTCTAGGCAAAAGTTTTGGCACATATTACAGGCTGCTTATAGAGCTTATGTAAATATTTTGAACAGTTTTTTTTTCTTTGATGTGGGCATACAAATTCTATTAGTATTAATGAGAATCTGATCTTCCTACTTGGGTGAGGGTTTTGACATGCCTAGGGCATTTGATTTAACATCTCGGTTTAAAGGACTGGAAATTTGTTCAGGGAATCAAGGTTAGTAAGATGCAATTTGGGAAGTTACAACTATGTTCTTGATTACAAAGAATGATAAATCTTTAATAACAATTTTCTAAAAGCATCTGAAAAACATGAAAGTGCCATCAGCTTTGCAAGAAACTGCTGTATTGGGTTTTCTTGACAAATGGAGAGAATTCAGATCCTTCTAAAAGGTATGGTCATGTAGGTCTGGGATGAGGGATTTTACAGCAAAGGGCAGGAGCAGTTGCCCAAAGTGCCGTTGTTTTTAGCATTAGCAAGAGGGCCAGCTCTTTGTCTGAATCCCTGTGACTTAGGGGAGTCCTGGGTATGAACCAGGACAGAGAGACCAGGAAAGTCTGTCATTAAACAATATACAAGCTCAGTTGAGCTCAATGTTTGTCAGGATTTGTGTTCCCTGCTGCAAAGAATGGCAGTTCTGTATGATCAAGGTCCAAACTGAACAAAAAAAGAGGCAGCTTTTTTATTTATCTTAAAATAATTAGATGTTATTGATAATTTTTGGATACTCTTATTTCAAATGAGAAGTGAATGCACCACTTCCCCTGCTAATCTGTGAATCTAGAGATTCACAACGTTTGGCTTGACTATTCATGATTTATTTACTTTTTAAAATTCAGACATAGGCATGTGTGTGATGATTTATTCCTCCTTGTAATTGGATACAGTGATTAAATGAGCTTGCATATTATACTTCATTGTCCTTCTGGGATGTGGGCAGCCATGTCTTTAAAACAGCAGCTCATAATGGAATTGATTCTAGGTCCTGTATATTTACTGTAATTGGTGATGTGTTTCTAAAAACTGATTTGGAAAATTGCTTTTAAATATATGTTCTTATATAGGAAGTATTTAGCTAGCTGAAGAGTTGTATGTAATCCTCAGAGTCTTCCTTTAAGAGGAAGCCTTCCTACCTTCTCTGACAGGCACTCTTTAGTAAAAATAAATACATGCTCACTATTTTGTAACCTGAAAGAAGCTATAGGTAGTGTTACACCCAGCAGAAGTGTCTAGTGGGCTGCAGCCATGGACAAGTGGTTGCAGTCTGTTTAAGGAGACTGTCGTCATGTAATTGGTGATTTTCCATAGACTAGCCAGGGATGATACAGAAAAGATATTGCTTATTAGTAAGGAAAAAAAAAATTTTTATAATTGGGCTTAATGACTAACTGAATAACCAGAGCAGTTTAATGCAAAAACCCTTATTGGCAGAAACAAATGCAGAAAGATAACGAGTTATCATTTTACATATATACAGGCATTCAGAAGCCACAGTGTGTCTGTGACTGGTGCTATGTGAACACAGAGTAAGAGACAGTGCTCTGCCCTGGGAATTTATCGGGTCCACTAAGAGAAGACCCAACAACCTGGTGGAGCAGAGGGATGGGAACAGCAGCAATAGAAAGCCTTGTTAGAGAAACCAGGTATGGACACAGTTTGCAGAATTTTAAATAAGGAGGCTATTTCAGTGATGCTAGTAGTCCCACTGTTGGAGATTGTATCTTTTAATCAAAAACCCACAGTCCTCCTAGCAGCAGCTTGAGGTGCTATCACTTCATCTCTTCTAGCTGAGTTATTTTATATCTACAAACATAGCTGTGCTTACATGGCAGCCTTTACTTCAATGGGACAATAATTTGGCTTTCTTTCTTCTACAGATGCACTTACTCTCAGTACTTACAGGAACATAGTATCTTTGAAAATTTGATGCCCTGTCTCAAATCTGGTTGAAATTTGTCAAGATATTGAAAAGTTACAGGGGTAAGGGAGAGCAAGGCTGACAGACAGTTAGACAGACAGTTCAGCTGCAAAAGCCTTTTTCCTTTAGGGAACAATAAAGAAAAAGAAATGCTGAAGGAAAGTAGAAGTTATGCTGTTGTTAGCCTATTTAATTTGAAAAATGATGGGGAACATGATGGGGAAAGGTGATTTGCAGTGGGATGACCATCTGAATCTCACATTTGGTGGTTTTGGCCTCACTGGCAGGAGGTCAAATGCACTGCTATTGTCTGCATGGGACCGTGGAGCAATGAGCAGAACAGGAGTGAGGATACTGGGTTTGTACTCTTAACTCTCCACTGAGCCCGTGTCTGCCTCCCTTTCTCTGTACACTGGAAAAATAAAGCATGTTTTATAAAAACCGTGCTGGCACTTATGGCCAAAAAGAGCTATAGAAATGAAAGGTGGCAGCAAGCAGTAGTCATGGCCAGATGTTGTTATGTATAGTGGTGAAACATAACCATGGAGCAGATGAGCCAAGAAGCCCAGTTTAATACGGTATCCTGTCTATTACTGCAGTTCGTGATTTTTACCCTTATCCTAAACTCTGCATCAGATTCATATCTGCTTATGCAGAAGGGTACAGTTTACATCTTGGCCAAGGAGAATCCTCTGTGCCCTATGGAAGTCCAAGGAACAGCTGGCAGTGTTGATGAAGGGGTAAAAACTGAACAAACAATTTCTCCAAGATACAGAATGCATCTCTTCCATTAGGTGCTTTCCAGTTTGTGCATGAAAGATACAGTATCTTGTAAGCCTTGGAAAAGAAAAATACAAAAGAAGAAAGCTGGGCTATACCAGTCCAAAGTTAAACCTATCTGAGAGTTGTATTCTGGGTGTATTTTATGTGACTAAATCAACAAATAGCACTAAAAATCTGAAATAATGGCAAAAGTGAATATACACCTTTAGAAAATTACCCCACTGGGCTTTCATCCAGTAATTGCTTAATATCCCCGCTTTATTTAACTGAAATAAGCAAGGCCATCAAATAAAATCTCTGAGTAATTATGGTACAGCTGAATCAAGGATCTAATGCTGAGCTCTCTGATGAGTGAAAATAGTTTGAAAATTATGAAAATAAAGGCGTTCTTTCTCAAAAGTGTAACGTTGAACTACTGTGTATTGCAAGCAGCCGAAGGTCCTTGCGCAAGAGCACGGTTCTGCTGCTACAGGGAATTATGGCAGGTACTTTAGTACTCACAAGCAGCTGAACTCCAGATAATGTCTGTTCCTTGTGTCTTACACCCGTATGATCTTTAAACTGTGCAAGCAAGAACCTTTGTTACTTCTTTCATTCTGCTGTCAGTATGGGGTTGTACTGACAAACTCAATAGTTTGAAGTGTTAGATGTTCTTAATACATACACAGACTATACACAGACTATGCACAAGGCATTTTTTTTATTGCTGTCTTCCATTAAGTTGTAATAATAAGGAGAAAAGCTATCTTTAATTACATGTTAACCCGTCATTAGAAAGATTTGGGTGTCTCAGTATAGCAAGTACAATTTCAGGTTTGTAATTTAAGGACATATATCATGTAAATAAGTCTAATTAATGTAACAATGTGTTTTAACACTACCATTATGAAACTCATCAGGTTTTTTTGGAACCCATTCACCACATGGGGAGGCAAAATGCAGCTGCCTTATGAGTGCTCTGATGCTCGTTTGTTCTGGTTTTATGCAGTCAAGCTGTGCTCTGCTGCCCCGAGGAGTGGGGAGGAAGGCAGGTGTGAGAAATGCAAGATGCAAGTATGGCCGTGTTTGGTTTTAGGGGGTTTTTTTGGGTGCCATATGTCCTTCCCGCCATCTGCCTCCCAGTACAAGGAGGTGTCTGCTACGTGTTGTAGATGTTTAGATATTGCATAAGGTATTTCAGAGGTATCAGAGCAGTCTGTGCCCACCAGCCTAAACTATTGTATACCCTGGGGCAAAATGCTGGAAGTGGCATCCTTCAGCACTGCAGTGAGATTGCGGTCTGCTAATGTCTGTCTCCTGTGGGGTTTGCAAGATTCCCTCCAGTATTCCCTCCTCCTCCTCCTTGCCCCCTACCCATCAGAGCCTGTGACACATGGCAGCCATGCAGCACCTTTGCTGGGCCTTTTCCCTCCATATGTCAGAAGATGTTAGCAAGCGAGTCCCTGCTTTTGAGGTTACATGACAGTGGGCCACAGTGGCAAGACCCTAACCTAGTCTGTGCGACCCTAACTAGCCCCTAACTAGACCCTAACTAGTCTGACACCAAAACTGTCCCACTACTTGACCCAATGCATTGCTGTTTCACGTGCTGGAAGAAGGCAGTGGCCTGTACGTTAGTCTAGTGCATGTTATTGCCATCTTTTGCATAGATTTGGACCAAATCCAACAGTTCTTGCTCAGATGAAAAGGCCATCGTTCCCTTTGTAGGCGGTTCTGCCAAATCTACAGAAGCCAGGAGCGTTTTGCCAGTGGAGGCTTTGTCCTGCTAGGCTTCCCTGAAGAGACGCTGTGATGTTTACTGCACATGCTCCAGTGCCACATGTTGGGGAGCTTGCATTGCTTAGCATATTTATGATAATTTGGTTCCCAGGGGCAAACAAGATTCTTCTTATATCTCCTTCCCTGGGCCGAAGCACAAAGAAATTTCCCCTTGCTGCTTTGTAGGGGGAAAATAATAGATCAAAGCTTCTTGCTAAACACTTTTAAAAATACACAGTGCGGATCCGTACATTTCTGTTCCCGTAAGGGACCTATCCCTCTGGTTGGTATGGAAAGCAGTTAGCAGCAGGTGGTGGGGATAACACTGCACACTGGAGTCTCGGCGTTGCACCTGACCTGCAGAGCTTTAGATGTGGCATTGCCACGTGTAGTTTGACCTGTCCTTTATCCATATTATGTACCAGTATGGAATGTGTTGTGGTCACTATACTGTAGTTGTTGTAATCTGCTGGACTGGATATTGTCCAAATACAGTGGATTTTGGAGCCTGTCATTAGGTACTGAAGTTAAAACTTTTTGGGCTAATAGTCTTAACTTATTATATATTTGAAAATACTGGCAATTAAGATTATTTTTTTTTAATATATATATGTTATTTTGGGGTTGTAAACAGAAAATTTGGGTTCATATTCTCAGAAATGTTACGGAAAAGTAGGCTCCTTTAAAGTATCAAGTTGAAGATGCAAAAATGAAGAACTCACAATCTTCTTTTGAAGATGTGATGATATTTTTATATTTTTGTATAATATTAGATCTAAAGGTTACTGTTTCCCAGGAGTAGCTTTTCCAATCAGTGATGAGAAAGACATGCTGAACGTGAAACTTGATTCTTCTTCAATGCTATACGAGCGTTGGACAGCAAAGATGAAAAGGATGAAGATTAAGTACATCTTCCTTTATATTAACTTTCTAAAAGTCGCATGTCTAGTCTAATTTTAGAGTTCCCTTTAGTCTCAAATGCGTGCTGAGCTGGTGGACCTGGGAAAAGGCTTGAGCGGCCATGGGCACCTCATAGCACCCACTTGGTAGGACCAGGCTGGCAGTGGCAGAGGGGACGGGCGATGCAGCCCCTTCGCGTGCACTGCTGTCTGTTGCTGGAGGACAGCTGTGTGCCAGGGCTTGGCGCCCATCTCCTCTGCCCCATAAGGCAGCTGGACCCCAGGCGGAAGGATGAAAGGGAACTGTTAAATCTTTTATCTTCCATCCTGCTGCTCCAGGCAATCCTGGCCTGGCTGGCTTATTTTAAACAATCGATGGAAAGAGAGGATGGATTTTTCTCCTAAAGTACTTTGGGAGATGCCTGACTCTAACAAGGAGTGGCTGCCTTCTGCAGTGAGGCTTGTGTGAGGACTTCACATGTGCCTTAAAATACCTCAGTTTACTGTCAAGTGAAGTTTCACTGCATGGAAAGCTTGAGTGGTTTATTTGCAGTAGTCAAGGGCTTTTTTAAACAAAAAGTAGCAATATCTTAGGGTGACTGCTATAGGCAGTATTTCTAATACTTTGAAATGTATAAGGCGTAGTGGATTTGTCCAATAATTTCAAATAACCCGACCATTATAGCTGTACATTAATCACCAGGGCTCCCTCCTACCTGGGGGGAGGAAAAAAAAAAGAGCTTTGGATTTCTATGTAGAAAAAATTAGTGCCTCGTTAAAGCTAGACAGATTTGACATTTGCTCTCTGCCTGTGGTTTCAGGGCTTTTTGTCCCTCAAACAAAATACGAAACTGCTCCAATACATGTGATAGCAGCAACTGGAATGCAACTTTAGGAGGATCTTTGACCTTACCAGACAGAATGTGTTTGATTCATTCTGCAGATGTTAAAATACTGCCAGAAGTCTCTGGGAGATGACCCTAGAAATTATTCCTAGTTCTGATTTTTGTGTTCTAATAGAAATTCTGGTTGTACAGGTTAAACATCTTGCCCTTATGTATTTTCTTTTTCTAACCTAATGCCAGAAATAAATGGCTTGCTCTTTATTCCTTTGTGCATTGATTTCTCGGTGCTTCGGTGGTTAGGTGACATAACTGCTATAATTGTTTTAATACATTAGCAGCAAATTATATATCGATGTTCTTTTCTCCATTGACCTTTCTTTCTCAACATAATTTTCATTTTTTGCTTCATGCTGTGTCCATGGTGGCACAGCATTTTTAGAGGATTTGATTTTGGATTAAGGGCTAATCCTGCAAGGTCCTGAGTGCCGTTGCCATCTGCTGAATGCAAGAGAGATCCAAGACCGCTCAGCACCCTCTCAGACGTGAGCAATATCTTGCTAGATCAGATAGTAATGATAGCCGTTTGCATTTACTGTTTGTACTCAGAGACATCCTGACATTTTTAGTAAATTGCTGTGGAATTACAGATTATTGAGAAACTCCTGTCTTTGAAAAGAGTTGCCCTCAAATAGTTTTTCCATTTCTGCAGAACAAGCGATTTTCTGATTACAACTACAACTGGCTGGACATGCATTTCCATTGCTGAAAGGTTTCAGAGCATTGCATAGTATTATGTGAACTAAACCAGGACAACATGGAAAAATTCTACATGTAGCAGTGTCTGCCTTGAGGTGTGATTATAATTTTTCTCATGTTGCAGAAAGGAGCAAGAGGGGTGACAAGAATTTATCAAGCTTAAGAGCTTTCAGCACTGAGAGGCTGAAGAACTTGAAAATGCTGTGCTGTAGCCCTCATTTAGTTTAATTTGAACTCAGTGAGTGAATATTTAAAATAGCAAAAAATGTCTATTCCCTATAGAATAGTAAGTAATCAGCATCCATTTTACTCAGGCACAGGGAGCTCATCTGTCTGTTTGCCCAGCTGTAACCCCATCTCATAGGGCTGCTTTTCTTGATAATTGTGAGAAATGCAAGTTTTAACTATTTCTGAGCAGTTGTAGTATTGCTAACCCCATCAGTGAATATTTTCTTTAAAAAAATTGTTTTCAGTATGTGCTTTGAAGTCATAAGGTGCATTAGCATTATTGAGCCCAGCTTTTCAGTCATACACAGGAAGATAAAAACCCCAAAGGATTCAGTTGGTTTGGTTTTGTTTTGGTTTTTTTTTTTTCCCAAATATACTCTGGAGGATGAGCCTCACTAAATGTTAGAGAAGTGACTGGTCCTGCAAGGTAGAGGTGATGCAGTGAATATAAATGAGAGCAAATTTTGAAGTTGTTGGTGATTTTTTAAGTTCGGAATTCTGGCTAATACGGATAAGTGTATTAACATAAGGGGATGTCAGGAGCTGACCATATGGTCATCCCATCATCTTTGCCATAATCACAAATGGGAAATGGCACAGCTAAAGAGTTTTAGCATTTGTTGTATGTTCTCTAAAATAGATTTATTTCTCTCTCCGTCTTTGTCTTTCTCAAAAAATCCGCCCCCCCCCCCCAACCCTCAAAGAGGTCTCATTACTACACAAAACTGAGAGTTTGCATTTATGTTTGAAAAATGTGTGTGTAACCCCCATTCACATTTCATGCTGCTGGAGTTTCTACACCCTGCCCACCAGTACATTATAGTCTGGTTCTAACCTGCTTCACGATGAAGAAGATCTTACGATCTCCTTCTCTTTGCTATGTTTCTGAAAGATAAATTGAGCAGTAAGGGCACTGAGCGATTTCCTCGGCTTGGAAAGCAGAGAGTTCAGAAAACAATATTTTTGATTCAGTACATGAGTTTTCATCCTTTTACTCAGTTTAATTCTGTCATGGCGTAAACCACAACCTCTGTGTAGCACAAGTAAGGCCTGCCAAACTGACACTACAAAATTGCTGTAAGAGTAGTTTTAACCTGCAAGTTAGCCGTGAATTCCAGTGGCTTGTTCATTCAGGCAATCTTTTTTTTTTTTTTTTTTTTTTCCCCTTCCCCAATTTCCCTACAGGTTTGGCCTCCTCCAGCAAATCCTTGGAGAGAGCTGAATAGCTACTTTGAATAAAGTGGAAAAAGACTTGCATTCCAGTACTTTATCTATATTTTCTTATAATCCGATTTAGCGTGGAATACAAGTCTGAAAAACCCTTAAATCTTTCTGTAATTCTTACACAGCCATTCACAGTGGATTTGTACAGTGCAAAGTGGAAGACATTTGGGTTCAAAATGGTGATAAGTTTTCAAAAAAACCCCAAAACCCCAGATGAGTTATTTTTCTTTGCAGTTTAACAGATTTCACTATTAGTATCCTTCCCCAGCTAACAGCACGTGACATAGACAATCTACAGATAAAGGAATATGGAGTCTCTATGCACAGTCTATATGTTTATATTCCTCTGTATAGAGGAAGTTACCTTTTTTAAACCATGTAATTATAAGAAAGAAGATTTACACATTGCATATTCAAAATCCTGTTGGCCTTCTTGTTTTGTATAGCTTTATTTTTTCTTAATATTTAAATAAGCATGTGATAGAAAGGAAAGAACATGGAAGCACAAATGCTATAGAGTGTATAGGATGAGTGTACAGAATAGAAATTCTTTAGAGTGTGTAGAATAGGATGTGAAAAGTTGCTCTGTAAAGTCCGATACGAAAAAGAGAATGGTTCTTGTCACCTTGAGAATCACTGTCACTGAAAGTGGGGGGACTTGTTTGGTGTATTTTTCACCAGTTTTTCTTGTTGTTGTTAGCTATTGAGAAGCAGTAAAACAAAAACTATTCAGGATGTAACAGGGTGATCGGAAAACCAGGACAAACTGGAATTTGTCTTCAAGTTATCTCTTCTAGTAGGTATAAAGGGATTAATGACTCGGTGCTGGCATTATGAATAATTATATCTGGCTTAGCTGGACAGGGTGTCTAATATTAGCAATAGAGCGATAGGTATATTATGAATACAGATTGAACTATTGAACATGTTTGTAATGTAAATGTTTATACAGTATTGTTTCAGCTGTGATGGTCTAAAGACACTGGTTGGTGCACGTGCATACTACTAAATAATATGTGGACATACAAATTGCTAGGTGATAGCTAAACTGAAATACTTGCTTTTTACAAACTGTCCTAAAATAATTTAATAAAAAGAATTTAACTTTTCATCCATTTGACAAAGGCATTTCCTTTAGACTAAGTCTCTTTTTATGTCTATGTAACAACTTCCTAATGTGAGACTTCTTCGTCCTGATGCCTTGTACCACTGTGGTAGTTTAAGAAAATGCTCAAGTTTGAGAAGAGCTTACAGGTGTTAGACATGGCAACACCATGAAGTGTACCGCCTGTCCTGATTTGTTAAGTGTGCGTCACGGACGATTTCTGGCTACAGATCTGTATTTATTTCTGTCCTACGGCTTAGTAATTGATACCCTGCGTAGAGAAGAGGGTGGAGAAGGGAGAAAAGAAAACACTGAAAAATCAAATTTGGTGTGTAAACCCATATGAAAAACCCATTCTACCCTCCTGACTTTTAAAAACATGCCCTCCCATTGAGTTAATAGTTAAAGAGTTGTCCTCTTGGAGAGAAAGGGTCTGATCTGGTTAGAGAGGTAAGTGGGCACATGGAAAGCAGCAGGGAACTCTCTGATTTTTTGAAGTACGGGGGAATATACGATGTGTTGTTTATCCAACTGTATGACCATTTATTGTCTCTGGGACTCAAGATCACCCTTCCCCACCAAATACACCATCGTTGCTGTTGGCTGTCATCACCTTATACGTGCAATATAGTTGCAACTTCTCTTGTGGACATATTGCTGGGTCCTTTAGTTACCAGCAGAAAGCAAATGTTCCCTGGGTAATTCAACAAGTGTAAGAACATCCCATGCGTATACACTACTTTTGCCATCCCTCAGCCACCCTGAGGGTATCTTGTGGATAGGAAGGACTTGTGTATCACAGAAAGATGGGAAGAGTGGTACTAGTTGCTCCCAGTGAAGTTGGTGTCTATTCTGCCTTATTTCACCTGGGGAAAGGTGGGGAACACACAGCCCGTGAGAAGCTATCTCAGGAGAAGCTAGTGTGAATTGATTATTTAATAACAAGCACAGTGCCTGCTTTTTTATTATTTTTATGCCTGCAATACTCATACGCATCCAGTGTGGTGAGATTGCTGCCTAAGGCTGCCCCCAAAGAGCTGCAAGAACAGGAGCCCATTGAACTTGTGCTGGTTCTGTTGCATGTCTTAATGAAGCTTTAAAATGCTTGAAATTGTCTTTGAAATGAAATATTCCATAGCTGCAAGCTAACTGCATACTTTGTAGTAATTGCTTAGCCAAATAAAGGAAAATTGTGAGGAACAAAGAAAAATTAGATTGATGGCTAGAAGAAAATGATTAAATAAAAAATTCATGAAGAGGAGAAATTAAAAAAAACCAGCATAGCATCACAGGCTTTTGCACAAAGACTTCCCTTCCAATGGGATTTTTTCTTTTCCAATTATTACTGTGCATTTTGTTCTCCCTGTTTGCTAAAAATACTAGAAAAACTTTTTCTGTGGGAATAATGGGGAAGATGGTCACAAATTTATGCAGAAACTGGGACACAGAGTAAAATTTGAAAGCAGAGGTAGGCATTTCAGCGCCATTCTGCGTGGGGGTATGGTGCACTGTAAATAATTAATGACTTGACTGGAATTGCCTTTTTTTTTTTAACTCTTAAATCAACTGTGACTAAACAGAAAAATGCCAGAAAGACTTCTGTTCATCATTATCAGCCCAACTTGTACGCTTAGAGCCCTTCTTCATTCAGATTTACTGCTCTTAGCGGCCATTAGTACCACAGAATGAAAAATTTGCTCTGAATAAATTCTCTCACACTTAGCCTTTCTCTCTGTTTGCAGGTTAAGACCAGCAAATCATTATTTGTGGACATGTATTAATGTCCAAAAGTATCTGAGACCTGTGCCGTTGTTTGTTTTGAACAAATTATTTTTGAAGAGTTGGTACACCCTCAGGTTTTGTGTCCTTGCTACGGCATGAAAAACCATTCTGAAATGATTTTAAATTACAGTGCATTTAGGAAGAAAATACAGAAGATAGTTACAGTGAACAGTAGGGCTTCAGGGAAATACCTACAGGCTAGTGCAGGCATTTTAAGATATGAATGTTACTGTAGAGTCTTTAGGTGACGTCTGGTAATAGATATTTAATATAGCAAAAGCACCTTCATTGCTTACTTGTTAAAGTAATTTAACAGATGAGTGACGCTATTAATGGACCACATGTAGAATCCAGACTTTCTTTGTTCAAAACATTCCTTTAGGGTTTAAATTTCTAAACAAGTTCAGAGGCAATTTGAAAAGATCTAGCCTATGTACAAGCTACTGGAATCACAATTTGTGAACTCTTCTTCTTATTAGCATTTCCTCTGCATTTAGAAGAAAAAAGAAATCACTGTGTATACATATGCATGACTAAATTGGCTGAGTGATATACCTTGTTTTGATAAGGTTGGTAGAAGCTAAATACTGTGAATAGGTAGATGTATGATTGAGCATGCAGAGAGGGAGATGAACAGAGAGCTTAAAAACAGTTGTAAGCTATTTGAACAACCATGCAATTTTAATCTTCCCTTCACTAATTTTTTTTTTTTGAGAGAATTGCAGTAGTAGTATCTGCAGCATAGTTCTTGCAAAAGGTTTAAGCAAAAAATCAAAAAACTTAAATCACAGCAAACCAACCTTTCCTCCCACTCCAACAGTTTGGGTTGGTGGAAGAATTGAAGGTAGGCCTTTGGAAAACAGATGATCGGGTATTAAAAATAGACTTCCAGATCGGTATTTTAACAGCAGTTAGTAAGGTAAAGTCACACTATTTTGAACAATTGCAGAAGTTCATTGATAAGCATTCCTGTTTTGCTTCAGCTAGTACACACAGCTAGGTATTCCTGAAACTCGGATATCACCTATACAGCGTAGAAAGTTGTGGAAATAATCTGTTGTCAATGTATCTTTGACTTCATGAGGCTCACTGCACAGTCACATAGTTTGGTCAAGAACTAAAATGTTGTTGTTGACTTCAAGAACAAGTTCCAAATAAATGTTTGTGAAACCTCCAACTTTAATAGCTGCATTGTATAATCGAAAAGATGTGCAACAGAATGAATAGATGACCTTTCAGATAGAGAGCAAGCTGTTCACAATGTCTTTTCATTTACTGAGACAAAATATTCTTTTTATACAGAGATAATACTTTCCACCGTTTTTAACAATGTTGGTGAAATATAAAGAATTTAATTGTTTTGTTTCTGAATGCAAAGGGTTTTAGCTTTGCGTCTTCAGATCAGGACTGTTTGCAGACCAGCTGTGTTAAATGCATTGATCTAGCTAGATTTATTTTTTTTGTCAAAGACAATGGAGATATTTTGAATCTCATGCTCACAGGGTGGGATGTCATTAGCTATCCTTCCATGTGATATCCACATGATATCTGGCTTTGAATGATGTACGGATAAATTCTTATTGCCATCCTGCACCACAGCTATGGGGTCAATAATTTACTGACAAGGAAGTCCAAGGCAGCTGTAACTGAAATCAGTCTAAATTATTGTGAAATTGCAGCCTTGGCGTGAAAAGCTGCTGGGCTGCTCTCAGTTGCACACTCATACACAAGCACTAGCTTGGACTGGAATGGATCACAAACAAATAGTGAGGAACTCAGGATGAGGAGTCAGCCTTATCTTTCTCATGTGAGGTATGGTTCAGCGCTTAGTCTTTGCAGTTGTAAATCTGCCACTTAAATCACAACTGGATAATTGGTACTAACTAGCAACAACTAGTTATACTGGTAGAGTATTTTTTGCTCTGCAATGTAACTGGAATTACTTCTGTTATTTTTCAGCCTCTGTCCATGTTCCTATTCTTATCTGGTAAAGCAGGTGGTGCAAACCTGCTTTCTTGTTAAAGGAAACACAGTATATTTGCTGGAATTCAAAGAAATAGGGTGAACAGGAACTCCTCAAAACTTGAGGAAAATCTTACCATCCTGGGAAGAAAAAACAAAACCAAACACAACCAAACAAAACCAAACACAAACGTTTTTACTTTGGGGTTAAAAAGACCAATGCAATTCTCTTTTCTATTTGCAGAAAACTAAAGAATTTGTTGTTTGTGAACCAAATACAAATTCATTCCTAGATCACACATCATATATGAGTAATTTACTAAAATTGGCAGCAAATTTATTTAAGAATTACAGAATAATTTCAGTTGGAAGGGATCTGTGAAGGCATCCGGTCTAACTCCTGCTCAAAGCAGGTCCAGTAAGACCAGGATGCTCAGGGCTTTGCCCAGGCAAGAGCTTTGCCCAGTCAAGCCCTGAATATACCTGATGCTGGAGATTCTATGGTCTCTCTTGGAAGCCTGTCCCAGTGGTTGACCCTCCTCACAGGAGAAAAAAAAAGTCCCTTGTATCTAGACAAATTTTTCCTTGTTGCAAACTCTGATGGTTGCCCCTTGTCTTTTGCTGCACACCTTCAGGGAAAGTCTGACTTGGTCATATCTCTACTCTGCCATTGGGTTGTTGAAGACCACCACAAGATTACCCCTGAGCCCTCTCATCCTAGAGCAAAACCAGTCCTTTCAGCCTCCCTGCTGTTTAAAGGTTTGGAAAAATGTGAAAATTAGTGTGTCATGGGACTGAGGAATGAGAAGGTTACACTGAGATCCGAACTGGCAGTGCCGTTCATCCTGACAACCTGAGGTGCTGCAACTGCAGTGGGTGGGGATGGTCTGTCAGCAAGTACCTTCAGCCTGTTTTTGTGTGATAGAAACCAGGTGGAAGAACATCAGAAGCAGGAAAAAATTTCAATGAGGTAATGAAATAAACCTTAGAGAAGACTTCTCAGCACTTACAGTGGTGCCCACAAGACTAACCAGCTGAAGATTTGAATATATTTATTTAATGGTTCTCAACTACTGTGCATAGATGTTAATCATGATACATGGCAGTTACAGTTTTCTCTCTCCTATTACTAAGAGCTTTGCTTCTGAATTTTCAGAACAACTTAGCTGGTAGGAAGGTTCCTTTGCATGCAGCAGAGCCAACCAGGATGGTGGTGTTCATGATAAGGACTCTCTTAGTGATTCCTGAACTGTGGCTTATTTCGTGCATATTTGTGTTTGTTGGTTCTTTCAGAGCTAAGGATGTGCTTGTTAAATAAAGGATCTGATCTCTGTAGCAGCGACATACCGTTAACTGTTTGAAACTTAAAGTTTGGTGTATTCTGTATGCTTTGAACATTTTTTGGGGGGGAGAGGGTCCTATTCCTGCTACGCACACTAACAGGAGTAGATACTCAGAAGTAGATACTCTCTTCCTCCTCTCAGTAATATATTGTACCTTGGGCTTTTTTGTCCTCCTCTGCAGAAACTCTCCTGGATGACTTCCTTCTCACATACACAGTCTTCATGACGACTGATGACTTGTGCCAGGCACTTCTGAGGCAATATCCTTTTACTAAGTGTTGTATTAACAGGAGTCACACACTTACACCTAGGTTTATATATTGTCAAGCCTTATATCAAATGTAATGTATTCAATGCCTGGGATAATTAATTTTGGTCTTTGCATGTTGATATTATTGATTATGTTGATGTTGCATGTAAAAATGGTGCGAAAAGAGAACAATTGTCTAATATTTATTATGGCATGCTTCCAAAGGTGGACTGCACCTGGCATTTGGGCATCAGACCCCACGAAATGCATGAATAAGTAGGAGAAAATTCAGAAGAGAGCAATGGGAATTATCAGAATTCTAGAAAAAATGACCTACAAAGAAGGATTGAAAGAATTGGGATTGTTCTACTGAAAAAAGGAAAACTATAAATGAGACAGTCTTCAGGTACCGGAAGAGGAAGGGAAGAATCTATTCCCTTATCGATGTGATATGGGACAAGAGGCAGTGAGATTAAATTGCTATAAACCAGTTTCATGTTAGGTACTAGGAAATACTTTTTTTTACATTAAGAAAAGAAACACTGGAGTGGAAAATGGGAGACAGTAGAACCTTTGATACTGGAGAATATTAAGAAGAAGAAACTAGAATATATATTCCAAGGATAGCATAAGGTATACATGAGCCTCTCTTAGTAGGGTGGACTCAGATGGACTAGTTTAGCTGATCTTTCAGGATCTCTTCAGTCCAGTTTTCATAAGGTTTTATGATACGTGGAATTCAATTCAAATCTGTAGCTTCCCAAAGTTCAGGTTATATTGTGTTCTTAATGCAAATGGGTTGTGGAGGAAAAGATTCCAACTGGAAACATTAAATCCAAATTTGGCTACAAGTTCCCCTAATTGGCACATGCCTGTAAATGGAGAGACAGAAATACATGTATACATTGACCTATTAAAACATTTAGACTTTGCATAGCTGAGGAGTTAATAAACAGAAAACTCCTGCTCTGAAGTTGGATGTACAAAGCTAAAGCTGCCTCTGAATAAGCCTGTATCCAAAACATGCACATTTGTGTATGTGCATACTTACTTCATAAGAATGCTTGGAGGATGTATTGAAACAGATGCCTCGCTCATAGCAGCCATGCAATCTTATGTCTGCTGGTTTTGTGTAAAGATACATAAACCTTTGTAACTGTTACAAAATAACATTTAAAATGGGGTTAAAACCTATCCAGACATACATGTTAATTTTTAGAATACTTGTATCTGTGTAATACATTTCAGCATATGTGAAGAGAAAAAATGAAGAATAAGTATTTTACAGTTTCTGCTTCTTTTATCATGTGATACAGTATATGTGTCTTGACTCATTCTGAGGTAAAATAATTTTTTTCTTGTATTTCCAGTTACTTCCATAATCTGTGGAGTATTGTTTGAATGAACTTGCTTTTCTCTTTTTTTTTTTTTTTTTTTTTTTCTTTTTT
>VFFE01006906.1:25531-70865 GCA_008921705.1 Burhinus oedicnemus
AGCCTGGAGCGTTCATGGGGTCGGTGTGACCCGAGCGCAGGACCCGGCACTTGGCCTCGGTGACCCTCACGCCGTTGGCCTCGGCCCATCCGTCCAGCCTGCCCAGACCCCTCTGTAGGGCCATCCTGCCCTCCAGCAGATCCACGCTCCCGCCCAACTTGGCGTCATCCTCAGACTTGCTGAGGCTGCGCTCCATCCCCTCGTCCAGGTCGTTGGTAAAGACATTAACCAGAACCGGCCCCAATCCCGAGCCTCTGTTTCCTTATCCTTATCCTTTCCTCATGCCTGTCTGGTCTCCCAGTTGGCGGGCGCTCACTCCCTGCTCCTGATTAATGGGAAGGAGCTGAAAGCACTGAGAGAAAGCAGGAGGAGGTTTTACCCATCACACCGGCAAGGATGCCGCTTCCCAGGGAATAAAGCATCTCTCCTGGAGCGGGCTTGGCCGGCCTTCCCTCCATCCTCCCACCTCGCTGTGGCAAGCAGAGCCACTGGGGACTCAGCTTCCAAATTTCCAACAGATCTGGTGGGGGATAAAGGATACGCCGGAGCATCCCAAGCCTGAAAGGCAGGCAGCCGAAACCACAGCAGAGGTGTTTTGGTCAGCCGGGGTCCGAGCGGCTGCATCCGTGAGCGAGGTCACGCTGGGGAGGACGGCTATTACTCGCCCACAAAATGCCCATTTCCTATAGCGTAGCCCTATAAAAAAATAAAAATAATTCATGCTTGATTTCTGATGACCTTATGTTACGTGCCTACAGACAGGTGAGCTAACTGGGTGGAGTTTCCCTCTTGACTTCGCCGGGCTTGCAGCTGCCCTTTAATTAATTTTAAGTGAAGTTAATTGAAACAGGGCATAGTTTGGGAGCTGGCAGTCTGTCCGCCTCTCCGTTTCCCTTCCCTGCTCCGGCCGGGCTGTGGAGACATGCACGGTGCTAATGGATGGATCGGGGCGGAGTTTTTTCCGTGCCTTTCCCAGGGAAGACGAGACGCTTTGATGGCGTTTATAGAAGGAGCCGGACGCCTTCATCGCCTGGGCATAAGGGTCTAAAGGATCGCCGGGAGCAGGGGGGGTGGATTTCTTCCCTTTCCGGCCGCGGCACCCACTTGTGTCACGCAGCGTTGTTTGCTCAAGGGGGTTGAGTAGCTCTCGGCACCCCTTTGTAGGGGTGATCTCAGCAGCGAAGAAATGAATGGGCAGTGGATTCCTGCCGAGCATCCTTCACATAGGGAGAGGCCCTGGAGGGGTCAAGGTCGAGGCACGTTGCCGCCGCGGTGTAGGAAGGGCTCCGCAGCTGGAAAACCTCCGGCACCGGCCTCCTGACTCACAGCCTGGGCAGGGAAGGTTGTCGAGTTTGGGTCCTGCTTCTGTCGCAACCTGTTTGGGTGCCCGTAGGTGAATGAGCGGAGAAGATGCTGCGGGACATGGGGAGCTCCTCAGGGTTCGGCGTTCCCGCCTTGGCACCTGTTTGGGCAAGGGGATGCTGCCAAGGAGGGCACGGGGTGCATTTGGTGACCTCTTTGGTGAGCGGCCCCGGATGCTCAGGAAGAGGTGCAAGAGCGGTGGCGGGCGTTATCGGCGTGCCTGGAGATAAGCTGTTGCGGCACTGCCGGCGGTGCCGTGTCGGCAACGTGCTGGCACAGCCGTGTCCTGCCCTTCGGGGTGGGTCACAACCGGCTCCTGCTTCTTGCATCAGCCCCAGCAGATGTGAGGGGGGCTGAACGCTGTCCCCAATGTGTCACAGGGGTTGTGCCCGTGTCCCCAACCCTCCAGCTGACTTTTTGGCTTTATCCCCACCTTTCAGATCGACAAGTACCTCTACCACATGCGGCTCTCCGAGGAGACCCTCCAGGAGGTGTCCCAGCGTTTCGGGAAGGAGATGGAGAAGGGGCTGGGAGCAGACACCAACCCCACCGCCTCGGTGAAGATGCTGCCCACCTTCGTGAGATCCACCCCGGATGGGACAGGTACGGTGAGGCGGGAGGGAGAGCGTGGTGGGGAGGTCCCAGTAGGTGCCAGGAGAGAGGGCTGGGGCCACCCATCCTCACGATGCTGCCAAAACAGGGATGGCACCCATGGCCACCTTCACTCCTGGTCCTTGGGGCTTCATCCTGCTTCTGCTGAGCAAGGCTTAGCGTGGGGACAGGTCTCGTTCCCAGCTCTGTGCTGGGACTTTGGGTGGGGGGGGCTCCCAGTTCCCACTGGTGTAAGGGGAGGGGTGGGAACCAGCTCTGGCGTGCTCTTCCTGGCAGGACGGAGACAGTCACGGGTCCGGCTCATCAGATTTCATTAGCACTGAAGCAGGCAGCGGTGCCAGCCGCTCTCTGAATGCCACGAGGGCCACCGGAGGAGAAGGGGACTCTCCAGACTTGCCTTCTCACAATACGGCCTTTCTGCCCGCTTCCCGCGCCGGCAGGAGCCAGGCTGCCTGCAGCACGCTCCCGGCTGGGCACATCCCCGTTTTGGGCTCCGGGTTCCTCCTCTCAACCCAAAAAACTCCTTCCCCGAGCCTCCGTATGGGAAATTTCCTTGTGCCTCCCCTCCTGGCTTGGTGCTTTGGGAAGGAGCTTTGTCACGGTCCCTCCAGCATCGCCTCTTGCCCGACGGCACGCGGTGGGATGCAGATGCCACCCAGGACATGTCAAGTCTCCCAGTGCTCAAAGCCGGTGCTGCTGAAGGGCAGGGAGGGACGGAGACCCCCGAGCAGCCAGAGCTGCCCCCGGCTCCACGTCTGGGCTGGCAGCAGCCCCAGGGAAAGTCCCCGGGCCCGTCGGTCCCGTTGGCTGGAGTTGCTCCGAGTTGGGGTTGCTCCAGTGTCAGCACCTTCACGGGGATCCTCGCAAAACCTCGCCGGCAGGGATTGCTGATAGCCAGCAGGAAAGGTGGATAGAGAGGTAGGGAGCTGATGGAAAGACCCGTCCGCCCTTCCCTCCCCATTCCCGGCTGTTTTACCGCCGCTCTATTTTAATTTCTGGCTTCTGGAGGTGTGCGGGTCCCAGCGGATGCTGTGGCCGGAGTCTGGAGCGACCTGGCCTCGGCAGGCAGGGACTGGGCAGACTGGAGTTTCCTCTCCCGAGAAGCACACCGAGCCGGCGCGAGCCTGCCGGTTGAGTGATGGTGTTAAATAGGGTGAACCCCAGGGGCAGCCGTGCTCAAACAGCCAAAAAAGCCCCATGGCTGCTGGCTGGCCACTCTCTGGAGGCAGGGACCAAGGCGGCGAGCTGCAGGTCTGCATCGCTGGCCAGCTCTGGGTGGGTGTTTGCTGGTAACATCTCGGTGAGGTCTGAGGGGACAAATCCCTGGGGAGTCACCATCATAGAATGGTTTGGGTTGAAGCGACCTTTAAAGACCACCTAGTCCAACCCCCCTGCCGTAAGCGGGGACATCTTCAACTTTACCAGGTCGCTCCGAGCCCCGTCCAGCCTGGCCTGGAATGTTCCCAGGGATGGGGCAGCCACCGCCTCTCTGGGCAACCTGGGCCAGGGTCTCACCACCCCCAGCGTAAGCAATTTCTTCCTTGTGTCTAGTCTGAATCTCCCCTCCTCTAGTTTAAAGCCGTCACCCCTTGTCCTGTCGCTACAGGCCCTGCCAAAAAATCCGTCCCCGTCTTTCGTGTAAGCCCCTTCAAGTATTGAAGCATCCCTGCACCCAGCGCCATCCTGCCTGCTGCATCCCACGTGCTCGGCTTCCCCCGGCGCACGTAACACCCAGAAGCTGGACCTGGCTACCTGCCCCGGGACGGAGATTTCAATCTATTCAAATATTTGAGAATATTTTTAATTACAGGGATAGCTGGAATGCCGCCCCTGGGCATGGGAACCATTGAAGCCAAAGGTGCTGGGTGCTTGGCAGAGCGTGTGTCAGAGCTCCTGGGAGGCAGGAGCAGAGGTCCCAGCGCCCTGACCCACGTTGGGGAGAAGCTGCAATCCCTCTCCTTGCCCTTCCAAGAGCCAGCCTTGGCTTCCTTCACCGTATCCTCCCGACGTGCAGCTTCGCCAGTGTCCCGGCAAGCTCAGTGAGGGGGGAAAAGGGGCATGGCAGCAGGGAAAATGCTACGCCAAAGGGATGCTGGGGCAGTGGTGGGGCTGCAGCTGCCCAGGGACTGGGAAAGGGGAGGTTTTTGAGCAAGTCCCAGGGAGCCAAGAGCTGGGATTCCCTGTACGGCTCCGGCAGGATCCGGGCTGTGAGTGGGATCGGGGCTGTGGGCGGCGTCAGCATCTCTGCCGGTGGGTTTTGGTGGGGGGACTGGAAGGTGAGCGCCACGGGGGCGAGCCGAGGCCAGCCCGAGGGGGGGCTCGCTGCCGGCTCCCCTGGCACGTCGCTTCGCGGCAAGACGGAGTGACAACGGCTGGGGAAGAGCTCAACGTCCAGGGGTGCGTCCTTCCTTCTTTTCATGAAGCTTCTGGGCAAAGTCGGACTTTGGCTGGGCCCCGAGTCCGGCTCCCACCCGCTTCGGGTGTCTCTGGCTCCCTCCCACCTGCAGGACTGGTTATTCCTCCGCTCCAGCCCTGCCGGCGGCCACGCCAGCTCGGACCCAGCGCCGGTGCCACAGCATCCCTGCCCTTCCTACCCCTCCTTGCTATAGCATGACTCGTCTCTGCTTTTGGATTATGCCCCGTCTAATGCGCAGCCGGCAGCTCCCGGGAATCCGGGCGGATGAGAGGCGCTTATAGAAATACAAGGTCACATCTGTGGGTTGAAGTCAAAACACAGACCCGGCTCCCGACCGCTCCACCCTCCTCTGCGCTCCCGGGTGGCTTCGCCGTTCCTGATGGAGCAGAAGAGGCCGAGGGGGGGGGGTTTCTGCTTCTTGAAGCGGGATCTCTCCTAAAAGCGACTTTTCTTGCTCCAGCACCCACCGGCACAGACGCTTGCAGCGAGGCGGCGGGCATCCTACCGCAGGCTGGAGGGGGGAAAACAGCCCCCAAACGAGCTTCTCCTTGGAGCCCCAGGGGCTCTGAGCGAGGGCTCTCCTTGCTGAGTGCAAACACCACCTTCCTCCCGGCTCCTTTCCCGGCGTTTCCAGGCTTTACCGGCATTCCTGCGTTTCCTCCTCCAGGCTGATGTTGACACAAGGATCTTCTGGTGCATCCTCCGTTAAGCCCCAGCAGCCGATATCCACGGCCTGGGGTTTTTAGGAGGATGCTGCAGGATTTTGGTGTCACATCCCTGGAAATTCAAAGGCTGGTTCTGGGCTGGGTGTCTGGAAGGGTCTTTGCAACACCCGTCCCTTGGCCGGCGGGCTCAGCTCCTGCCGATCACCAGCTGCTTCCGCAAGAAACCCAGCTCGCCCGGCCCATGGTCTTGAAAGGCTTTAAAGAAAATGCCATTTTCATGCCCAGAACCTCTTGCCCGGGGATGCACTGCACTCCCCAGCAAGGAATGGCATTCGGGAATCGCTGCCGGATGACTCGCTGTGGTCGGTGTGAGTTGCTCTTTGCTGGACCCAATTCTGTCCAAACCAAGCCACCAGGTCAGTCCTGGCTCTTTCGTTGCTGCAAACCCAGTGTTTCGCACCCAGCACATCATAAGCCCCTTTGCCGCTCTCCGGCGCTAATTCGGTGGAGATGCTGAGGCAAGCGCCGGGGCTCTTCTGTCCCCTCTTCTGCTCGAATCCTCTCAACTCGCTGGAAAGGAGGCAGGGTCGGGCCGGCGAGGGCGTCCGCAGACGGGGATGGAGTGGGAACCACCGGGATCTGCTCCTGCACCTCATCCTGCTTCTCCCTGGGCAGCAGAGCCTGGACCCGCTCCAGCTTTTTCCTCTTCCTCTTTTTTTTTTTTTTTTTTAATTTTAATTTTTTTTTTTATTTTTAATTAAGCCGATTTGACCGAGGATCCCTACAAAAAGGGACTGAGGTCGGTTGGAAGCCCTGAAGGTTTGAGGTGGGAGGTCTGGGGTGAGCGACCTCCGAGGTGCTGGGGCACGATCCTGCACGCGCTGCTCCGCTCCCCCGGCCCCGGTTGTGTTTCTAGGGACGACCGAGCTCCTCTGCCCGCTTTGCCCCCTGCTTTCTGCCAGGGAGCGCAGGCATTTTTTCCAAGGCACCAAACGCTCCCCCTTGGGTGGTTTGCTGAGAGCAAACAGACCCTTGGATCGGAGCGCCGTGTTTGCCCTCGCTGTTTGGTTTGTGGGCTCAGCGTCCCGGCCTCTATCTTATCGCCTAACGAGGGAGCCCTAATCGAAGGGAGGACCCAGACGTGGTGCCGGCCAGCGGAGCCCATCCCACAGCCGTACTGCTTCAGCTTGGGAATTTTTCCAAAGGAGATTTTGCTGCCTTTTTCCTCCTGGAAAGCTGATCCGCCCTGGAATCCATCCCTTGACTTCGGCAGTCACCACTGGTACCTCTCCCGTGGCTGTTGAGCAGCTTTAAGGGGAATTGTTGGTTGTTCGGTTGGGTCCCGCCGCTGCTCCGTGCCGAGGGTCGGTGGGCGTTCGGTACGGCTCTGTGGACCATAAGCCTCGCAGGGGTGGTTTGGCCGAAATACCGGGCGTGTGGAGGGCTGGGCAGGACGGGGGACAGCCCTGTCCCCGGCTCCTTGGCCCCTTCTCTTGGAGGGAGGGATTGTCTCTTCCTCCTGCGTTCCCCACATTACCTCCAAGGAGCTGAGCAACCTGTGACCCTCTTGGCTCCAGCGTCCTTAGCCCTGGCATATTTATCAGCCCCCTGAGGTATTTTTCATGCTCTGCTAGCAAGCAGAATGGCATCTGTGCCGCCGGCAAGGGAAGCAGGAGTACGGCTTGACGCCGTCCCCGCCCCGGTTTGGGGCAGAACGCGGTGCCAGCGGTGCCCGGCCAGGCATGGTGCCCAGCTCTGCCCGTCCGTGGCTGAGGGTAAACCCCCACGGGTGGGCTTACCGCTGACACCGGGACAGCGAGCAGCTTCGCTGAGGGTTTTCCTGCCGCGTTTTTCGGCGTCGGCGTAAAGGGACGGGGCCAAGGCATGCCCTGTGGCCGGCAGACGGTCTGCAAAAGGAGCTGCCAAACTGGTTTAAACCTCATCCCTGCACAGGGTCAGGGCGGGCGGGAGGCGAGGAGAAGAAACGAATAGCCGGGGTTTGACCGCCCCAACGCACCAGCTCGGGCGCTCCGCCGGCTCCCGTGCCGTTCTCCAGCGCCGGATTAAACATCTCTCGGCTGCGCCGCCTCGCTCAGAGCCGCCCCGAGGGGGCTGTTCGAGGGGGGATGAGCCGCAAAGCTTTGATGGGGTTTGGGGTACTCTGCGTTTTTGGGTTAACGGCTCTTTGCAGGGGGGGCGCGCGGTCCCCCAGAGCTGACGTGAGGGTTGGCCAGAGCCTGCGCGGGGACTCGGCTCCGCTTCAGCTTTGGTTAAAATAATGGTTTAACCGCCTCCTCGGTATGGCCTCGTCCCACCGGCCGGTTGATCGCGGGGTGTAACCTTAACCCCCGGGACCGCAGCCAGGGCACCGCAGCCTTGCGCCGGGGCATGCTTGGCGTGGGCTGGTACCACCGAGAGCTGGGACCCGACCTGCCCTGCATCGCCCCGGGAGTGATGCCCTGACCCCCCCGGCGCTCCCCGCATTCTCCATCCCGAGCGGCAAAGCTGCTCCAGACCTCCGAACCCCTCGTATTCCGGGTCTTATTTCCTCGGAGCACGAGGACTGCTTTTAATAGTCCTTTCTGGCAGCAGAGGGACTTTATAAAGCGGAGTCCCTCGCTGTCCGCAGTTCCCTCGCCCCCCCGGCCCCGAGTCCTTGGAGGGTCAGCCCCAGGAACGACGCCAGGACAGATGGACGCCCCACAGGCTTGGACGGGGCGAGCCGCCTTTTCAGCTGGAGTCACTGGAGATGCTGGCTGGCCTGGTGTCATTTGAATACTAATAAACCGCACTTTTTGTTTCAACTGTAGCCCCTTTGTAAAAGCATCGGCGGGCACAATGCGGCCCCCGGGCGCTGTAATCTGCCCGGGGGAGCCAGCACAGCACATTTAATGCATTCAGAAATCAAACAGTGCTGATAGAGGGCTTTCCCCCCGTCCCTCCCTCTCCCCGCACCGCTAGGTATTTAAAACAGCCAGCTTGGCGCTTTTCCCGCATCCCGGGTCTCGGTTGGTCCGAAATCCCGCGAGCTGCCTTGGTGCCTGGTACGATGAAAGCAAACAGGAGGTGAAACCTGCCGGGCTCAGCCCTTGGAGGCGGCAGGACCCCAGGCTCCTCCTGGCCAACACTCCGCTTCCGGGGAAGGCAGCAACGACTCCCCGAAGGTCTTTCGGAATATTGTTTTTTTAATTATTTTAAAAAATATTTTAAATTTTTTTTTTATTTTTAAAATTTTATTATTATTATTTTTATTTTTATTTTATTTTTTAAATTTTTTTATGTCCCCTCCCTGGTTTCCTTCTAACACCTTTCAGTCTTGCCTTCGGCGAGAAGCCGCATGCCAGGAGTGCGCGGGATTCCTGGGGCAGGGCAGGGGCGCTTGTCCTGCACTGCGGCAGCCAAGCCTGAACACGCAGCGGAGGGGTTTTGGTTTTTTTCCATATATCAAATGTTTAGGCAAACTCTAGTGTTTCGACAGCTTGCTGGAGGGTTTTAACCGCTTGGGCTGGGGATTTAGGAGCCTTCGCGAGCATCCTGCATCAGTAGGGTCAGGACCGGCTCTGCCGCCTTTGTCCTTATGGAGCCTGAGGCTGGAGCTGCTCTTCCCTGGGAGCGCCGTCGGTTTGGGCATGGGTTTGTCTGGATGGGGCTGGTGGGATGCGTCCTGCTGCCGGCAGATGTGCTTCTAGCCCAGCCACCGCCTCCGCACACCCTACCCAGGGCACCGGGATACCCCTCAAAGATGTTGCTTTGATCCCCCATCACCTATGGGGGTGCCGGGGTACAGAGGAGGGGCAGGAAATACAGCCCCACCTCCGACAAAATACCCCCCAAAATATAAAATGCAATAATACTAAATAAAATAGTGAAAAAAAAAATACTAAAAAATAATACCTTACCCTCATGTTTTGAGGTGGCTGGTTAATTCCTCGCCTGCTGCGGGGCTGTCTGCCGCGGGCACCCATGCTGCGGAAAGGGACCGCCGAGGTAACGGGTGTTCTTCTCTGGGCTCCCACAGAGGACGGGGACTTCTTGGCGCTGGACCTCGGTGGCACCAATTTCCGCGTGCTGAGGGTGAAGGTGTCCGACAACGGCCTGCAGAAGGTCGAAATGGAGAACCAGATCTACGCCATCCCCGAGGAACTCATGCGAGGCAGCGGGGTGCAGGTGGGTTCACCCCCTCCGTCCCCGCTCTCCTGGGCAGCCCCCCATGGGGGCAACCACCCATCTTGGGGCAGCTCTCCTGCCTGAAGGGGGGGCTGGTGCCACCCCCCCCCCCCGAGCTGTGTCGTGGGGTTGGAGCAGCGTCCCATCGCTGCCTTGCCCAGCAGGATCCGGGGGGATCCTTGCCTTCCTTTGCCCGGAGCTATTAATCCCCTCCACCAAGTAACCGCGATGGGCGAGGACCACGGAGGTGACAGACCACCGGTCCCTCAGGCGGGCAGGGATGCAGGCGCTGCTCTGGTGCATCGGTCGGGGCAGCCGGGCCAGGGCTCACCCTTTGCATTTTTTTCCCCCCCCTTCCCCCCCCAGCTCTTCGACCACATCGCCGAGTGCTTGGCCAACTTCATGGAGAAGCTGAAAATCAAAGACAAGAAACTCCCCCTGGGGTTCACCTTCTCCTTCCCGTGTCACCAGACCAAGCTGGATGAGGTGAGCGACCGTCTCGCGAGGGTTGTGGCTGGGATGCAGTGGGATGGGGGGGGACGACGGGACAGCAATAGCTGTCCCACGCCAATTTAGCTTGTGCTTTTAATGAGGCTCGTTGCGTTTGGGTAGCGGGTAAGGTCTTGGTGCTGAGAGGAGCGTAGGATGTGTCCCAGGGTTTACAGGGCTGATGTTTAATGTGCCGGTGGCTCCGTGCTTCCGCTCCGCACGGATGCCTCCACGGAAAGCGGCATTTTTCCCCTCTGCAGACAGAGCTGAAGGAGAGCGGCTGCGGCGGGGGGAGCAGCTCCAGCCGCCCGCAGCCGAAGGCGGCCCAGACGTGCCGAGCATCACATTCCCCGTCATGCATGCGGGGAGGAGGCGGGGGCGTGTGTGTGTGTGTGTGTGTGTGTGTGTGTGTGTGTCACCCTCCCCGGCTGCTCGCCATGCTCCGGGCAGCCAGGAATCAATGGCTGTCAACTCCGCTCAGCCGTGCCGGCTCTCCGCCGGGAGCTGGTGACCTTGCTGGGAGACTAAACATCCCGGCAAGCAGAGCCCAGCCCAGGCACGTGGCCCCTTCTCCTGCCACCCACGGCCTCTGCCGGGCTTTTGGTGGGAGTGGGGGGAGCTGGTGCTTTCCTTGCCCTTATCTCACCCGGCTTCCCGGGCAGGATCGGAAAGGAGGGCGGCTCCATGGCGTGCTGGCGATCCAGCACGTCCTTCGCGGGTGGGAACACGGCGGCATTTTGTACGAGGGATGGGGCGAGTCGTGCTGCCATGCCTGAGCCACTCAGCAAAAGTAATGAGGAAGAAGATTAACGCTTTCCTCGTGGTAGCAGCGAGGGCTGTAAAAGAAAAAAACATAAAGAATCTGGGAGAGGAAACATTTATCCCCGGTGACCTTGTCCGGATTGCTTCGCTCCATGCCTCAGTTTCCCCATCCGTGAGGCAGGGCGGGGTTTGCCTGGCTGAGGCATCTGGGGCTCTAGGGCTGGAGATTTCAAATGCCATCGAGTCGTTTCCCTTCCCCCGAAGTCCAGGGCTGCCTCCGGTCAGGTGGCTGCGGTGGCTCTGCTGGGTGGAGACGCACCCGCCGCCTCCGGCCGTAGGGGATGGTGAGACCCCCCCATCCCGTGGGGACAGGGCAAGGAGCTCTCCGCAGGCTCGGGAACAGATTTTGCTCCAGGGCTCCATAAAACCCAGTCATGGGAATCACATTCCCTCCTGCTGGCAGGAGCAACGAGCGGCTCGCGTGCTATTGCGTGGCCATAAACTTTACCTGCACGGAGACGCGGAAATCGTTGCTGATACGGCAAGCTAATGACAGGGAGGGACTCACCTGCGGTGCCACGCGTCCATCCAGCCCTTGCCTTGCACCGGGGGAGCCCTGGAGACACGGCTTGGTGGGTCTGTCCTCCGAGCATTCCTTCTGGCTGTTTCTCCGTAGAGCATCCTCGTTACGTGGACGAAGGGATTCAAATGCAGCAGCGTGGAGGGAAAAGACGTGGTGTCGATGCTGCGCAAGTCCATCAAGAAAAGAGGGGTAAGAGGTTGGGCGGGTCTATCACCTCCTAGGGTGGTGGGACAGGGGCACATGGCTCCCCGGGACAAGCCGCTTACAGCTCCGGCACCTTGGCTCCCCTGTGGCAGCAGAGACGATCCGGTCTGTGTTGGCCACGCTGACTCAATCTCTCTCCTCTCCACCATCTCAGGACTTTGACATCGACATCGTGGCCGTGGTGAATGACACCGTCGGGACCATGATGACCTGCGGCTACGATGATCATAACTGTGAAGTTGGCCTCATTGTTGGTGAGCTGCAGCAAGGGGGGAGAATCGGGGTCCATCTCTCCGTGAACTCCAGAAGGAGATCACATTTCTTGCAGATTTCAGGGTTTTTTTTTTGGGGGGGAAAAATAAAGGCGATAGTGATGTTAGAAAACCAACATTGCCCGATGTTTGTTTTCTTCCATCTTCACTTTCTGTGGCTGTTGCTAATTATGGGGAATAAGGGAAAGGCCTCTCACCACGTCCCCGTGCTTGGTTCAGGTACCGGTACCAACGCCTGTTACATGGAGGAGATGAGGCACATTGACCTGGTGGAAGGGGACGAAGGCCGGATGTGCATCAACATGGAATGGGGGGCCTTCGGCGACGATGGTGTGCTCAACGACATCCGGACAGAGTTTGACCGCGAGATAGACATGGGCTCGCTCAACCCTGGCAAACAATTGTAAGCAGATTCTTGGCTTCGGCTCAGGCTCGGGGTTTGCTCTGCTTTGTCCGTCCTCCCATTGCGCTGGCGTTAGTGGGACTGAAGAGGTTGTCCCGGTTAACTAGGTCACCGCATCCTCCGCCGTGCCAGCTACACCATTGCAAGTAGGGGCTGTGTCACAAATTTGGGTCGGTACGCCCAACTGCACCACTCGGCACCTGCTTCCCTCCCAAAAGGTGTTGATTTCTGTTTCCTTGCCCTGCCAATGAAGTGATCTGCCAGCCAAGGCAAACACCACCACCTAATGTCCACATCCAAGTCCTACACATCTCCCATTCTCCAGGTGGCTTCTGGGTGGGATTTGAGGGGTCTCTGCAAACTGACAGACTCCCTTCAGGTAGCCGTAAGTTCTCCTTGCAGAGCGAGGGTTGTGTCAACGTGGCTTTCTCAGTGATGGGATAAACTACTCTGGCAAGAGATTACCTAGATTGCTTTTGGGCCTGGAAGGCTGCCCAGTGTTTTTGAGATCAACCTGTGGCCCCACCATGGCACACGCCACCAAACAAACGCGTCCTGTGCTTCCCCCGTGGGCAGGTTTGAGAAGATGATCAGCGGGATGTACATGGGAGAGCTGGTCAGACTCATCCTGGTGAAGATGGCCAAGGAAGGGCTCTTGTTCGGTGGAAGGCTCACACCAGATCTGCTCACTACCGGCCACTTTGAGACCAGATACGTCTCTGCTATTGAGAAGTAAGTAGGATCCCGATGGTTTCCTGGGGTCCCAGCCCATTTCCTGACATCTGTGCTGGGGGAAAATAGGACCCATCACAGGGCTATCCACTGGGCAAACCAGGACCCTTCAGATGTCAGAAGCTGGATTTCCAGGCATGAATCCTTGTTTGTTCTTTGATGTGCAGGGAGAAAGAAGGGCTGCAGAAAGCCCATGAGATCCTCACCAAGCTGGGCCTGGAGCCATCTCATGAAGACTGTGTGGCCACCCACCGCATCTGCCAGATCGTCTCCACCCGCTCGGCCAACCTCTGCGGGGCCACCCTGGCAGCCGTGCTGCGACGCATCAAGGAGAACAAGGGGGTGGATCGGCTGCGGTCCACGGTCGGCGTGGATGGCTCCGTCTACAAGAAGCATCCTCAGTGAGTCCGTGAGGCTGGCGGGGACAGAGGGGGAGAGAGCACAAATGTGTTCCTGCCAGCAGGGGATAAAGCTTGGCACAAGCAGAGCATCTCCAAATATTCTCCTGGGCACCTCCATTTGGATCCCAAAGGGGTCCCAGTCACTTACAACCCCAGAGGGTCACATCACCCGTGGTGGCATACTCAGGTCCTCTTTCCTCCTCCGTAGCTTTGCCCGGCGCCTCCATAAGACAGTGCGGAAGCTGCTGCCGGACTGCGAGATCCGTTTCGTGAGGTCAGAAGATGGAAGTGGCAAAGGGGCAGCCATGGTGACGGCGGTGGCCTACAGACTGGCTGCCCAGCACAAGGCACGGCAGAAGATTTTGGAGGCGCTCAAGCTGAGCCACAACCAGCTCCTGGAGGTGAAGCAAAGGATGAGGATAGAGATGGAGAAGGGGCTGGGCAAGGAGACGCACGCAGAGGCAACGGTGAAAATGCTGCCCACCTACGTGTGCTCAACTCCAGATGGGACAGGTGATGTACCGCGTGTAAAAGCCCACGTGTGTCCCGCATAGGGCAAAGAGCCAACATCGCTGCTCCCAACATCTGCACCGCTTAGGGAAGGGCTGGGACCTTCGCCATGGCCAGTTGCCTCTTGGTGGTGGGAGTGGCACAAAGCTTTTTAACCGCCAGTACGATGCTGGGAAAAGCAGCTGAGCCTCCAGGACGTTCTGCACTTGACTTAAGACAAAGCCTGCCTTTCACTGTGGTTTTTGCCACCGCAGGTTTCTCACCACCATTGTTCTCACCAAGTTCTCTGGGGCTTGGGTGCGCACCTGCCCCTTGGCTTGAAACCCTGGGGTTTCCCTAAGTCTGGAGCAAACTTCTCCATCGCCTTCCTACCTGCACCTGCTGGTCTCCATTCCCAGCCACGCCTTGGTTTCTGGTCCTCTCCTAGAAACTGGGCAGATTCAGATCACTTCAATGATGCTCCTTGTCGGGATCTCCCTCCTCCCCCTAATGATTCTCTCTCGGATTTCAGAAAAAGGAGATTTCCTCGCCTTGGACCTGGGAGGTACCAATTTCCGTGTGCTGCTGGTGCGCGTGAGGAACGGGATGAGGCGCGGCGTCGAGATGCACAACAAGATCTACTCCATCCCGGTGGAGATCATGCAGGGGACGGGAGAGGAGGTGAGGACGGGCAGCTGGAGGTGGAAAACCTGCGGCATCTTCCCTGGGGTGGCAGCAGAAGAGGCGGGCAGCAGGTCGGACAGCCAGTGCTGGCCGACCACGGGAGCTGCTCTCGCCGTGCTCTGCAAACCCGGGAGGGTGGAGAAGGCTGGTGCTCTCCTGCCTTTAGAGCAGCGAGTTCTGCCCAAGGCTCTGGAGTTTGAAACGCGCTTTAGACAGCTTGGGACTGTTCTTTAGGTTAGAAATTGTGTTATTCCCAGACATCACTGAACTCCTCCCCGAATCCCACACACTCCACAAGGGCAGATAAGCATCATCCCCGTTTCCCAGATAGAGAAACCACAACACAAGCAGCAGATGTCTCCAGAGCCTTATTTGCAGATGGAAAGAGTTTTGCAAACCACTCCAGGCAGCGCTCAGGGACTGGGAGTGTGTCTAGCAGACAGGCTCTGGGGATACCTTGCAGAGGGACCGGATTCCCGTGTCACCCCTGGGAAGCTGCTCGCCTCCCCGCTAGCCCCTCCATCCCTTCTGGGTGCAGTACAGGACCCGCGAGGTGGAGGTATCACGGTGATACCACTGCGTTGTCAGTGGGGAAGAGGATGAAAGAGGAGCTGTTTTGGGCTTGCTCACCTCACACAGTGCAGCCGAGCAGCATCCTGGTCCGTTCAAAGCCCTGTTGGCTTGGGAATGGATCGGCTTCTCCAGCAGGTCAGGCAGGCTGGCATCCATCCCAGTTTCTTGCTGTGATGGTAACTTCTCCGTTTGGCTTTGTGCACCCAGCTCTTTGACCACATCGTCCACTGCATCTCCGACTTCCTGGAATACATGGGGATGAAAGGTGTATCACTCCCGCTCGGATTCACGTTCTCCTTCCCTTGCCAGCAGACCAACTTGGATGAGGTAACTCCCAGCCCACCTCGTAGCGTGCATGTCCGGTAGCCAGGTGTCGTGGTTTGGGCTGAAAAGCCAAAGCGCACTGGAAACTACGTACCAGCATCAATGACCACGTGGCAGGTCAGGTAGAGACCCAAGAGAGGGGGAAGGCAGGAGCTCGGAGCTGCCGGTGCTTCTGAAAAGCTCCTTTGCTGCATCAGAGCAGATGCAGATCCCTTGAGCTTTGGAGACAACCCAGCTGAGGTATCCTCCACCCGCGAGGATCTCACCTCCACGTGCCGGGCAGTGTCCGCCGAGAGCGGGTGGACATGGGGTTGGTGTTCCTCCCGCCCAGCAGCCTGGGAGATTCACCGTGGGGTCTTTCCACAACAGGGGATTCTCCTGAAGTGGACGAAAGGTTTCAAGGCAACGGGCTGTGAAGGAGAAGATGTGGTGAACCTGCTGAAGGAGGCAATTCACAGGAGAGAGGTGAGTGTCCACGCAGCTGTTGAGAAGCTGGCTGCTTGCTCCTACGTCCCAGCTGTCTTTGGCATCTTTAATTGGCCTGTAAAGCAAATTAATGGGCTGAGCACAGGGCTAATGACTGTCTGAATTTTAACAACCGCCCTTAGTCATCACTAGAGGTTGGATTTTCAGACCCCGGAGCTACGAGCTGGCTTCTGGCCAGGGCTGGAGCAGACCTGTCTCGCCGTGAGTTAGGGAGACACCGTGCTCGTTTCCTCCGCGCAGACCACCCAAAGCTCCTGCCCCGGGGGCTGTTTCTGGCAGGGCTGTCCCAGCGTGCCACCTCCGCTGCAGTTCCATCTTGCTGGAGGCGTCTTGAGGTTTGAGCGTCCACCTGCAGACACGTGGGACTGCAGGGAGTCCGTGGGTGCCTGGAGGACTCCCACGCGCTCAGCAGACAGGTCCTTTCCCAGTTGTGGGAGCAGACGTAGCGAGCTGTGTCCTCCAGGAATAACCCACGCAATCCCATCCCTCTGCAGGAATTTGACCTGGACGTGGTCGCCGTGGTAAATGACACAGTTGGCACCATGATGACCTGTGGGTACGAAGATCCGTATTGCGAAGTTGGGCTGATAGTCGGTGAGGACTGAAACTTTCTTACGGAGTTCCTCTGCCCGTGGTCCCAAATCTGCTCCCGTGGGGTTCTCCTGGCTGCAGAAGGTGTCTGAGGGCTTTCACCTTGCGTACGGACCGTCCTTCTCCGACAGCCCCATTGAAAGACGCTTCTCTCTCTGCAGGCACAGGCAGCAACGCCTGTTACATGGAGGAGATGAGGAACGTGGAGCTGGTGGAAGGGGAGGAGGGCAGGATGTGTGTCAACATGGAGTGGGGGGCATTTGGTGACAACGGGTGCTTGGATGACATACGGACAGAGTTTGACTTGGCGGTGGATGAGCTGTCTCTCAACCCTGGGAAGCAAAGGTGTGTGGTGGCTTTGGGGAGCTGGGAAGGGATCCCCCATGAGGCTGGGTGTCCAGGGACAGTTCAGTGCTGCCCCACCAGCCTCTTGGAGGATCATCAGGGGATGAATCTGGCTTTGCGATGCACCCACGTGTCGCCTGTCCCCAGCCCGCAGGGTGGGGACCGCACCACTGGACCTGCTCCAGGGTGTCAGGCATCCGGCGGAGCTGGGATCTCGATCCAGACCCAGTGACCCTTCTTGTCCCGATGCCCAGCCTTGCCCTCTCCTTCCCAGGTTTGAGAAGATGATCAGCGGGATGTACCTGGGGGAGATCGTTCGAAACATCCTGATGGATTTCACCAAGCGAGGGCTGCTCTTCCGGGGACGGATCTCAGAGAGGCTGAAGACCAGAGGGATCTTTGAGACCAAGTTCCTGTCCCAGATAGAAAGGTGAGGTCCATCAAGCCGGGTGGGCACCAGCTCTGGCCTTAGAGCTGCAGATCAGAGCAGAGATGTGGCTTGGGGACAGCGTTCCCAGGGCTCATGGGAGAAGCCCCAAGCACTGAGTCTGGAGCCAGGATGACATAGGGTGGTGGGATGCAGATAACCCAGCAAAATCCGTGTAGTTCTGACAGCACCAGCGTTGAGAGACAAGGAAACTGTCTGGGGTTGGCAACACAAGACGCTTCTTTATCCTCTGCCCTGGACAGAGAGGGGCTACAGGTTCAGTAGCCGTCACGCTCCAAGTCAATGGCTTTGTCCTGAAATAGCCTCACTGATTAGGATGTGACACCAGAGCCACATCCAGGTCGGAAGGCTGAGGTTAGAGGGAAACTGTAGAGTCCCTCCAGTCAGCGTCACCCAAGCCACGAGCCCTGGGCTCTGCAGGCTGTAGATAAGAGAGGGGAAGCCACACCGCCAGGTTGCTCCATCTCCTAACGCTGCCTGGCCCTCCTGTCCTCCCCAGCGACTGCCTGGCCCTGCTCCAGGTCCGCTCCATCCTCCAGCATCTCGGCCTGGAGAGCACGTGCGACGACAGCATCATCGTGAAGGAGGTGTGCACGGTGGTGGCCCGGCGGGCAGCTCAGCTCTGCGGGGCCGGCATGGCAGCCGTGGTGGACAAGATCCGGGAGAACCGCGGGCTGGACTTCCTCAAGGTCACGGTCGGCGTGGATGGGACGCTCTACAAGCTGCACCCTCAGTGAGTTCTCTGTGGGTGGGTGGCTGGCTGTCCTGCAAGGAGGCTCACGCTGGTGCCTCTGCTCATCTCAGGCAGATGGGGTGCTTAAGTAAGAGCCAGCATGGAAAGCTTCACAGGGCAGTTGGAGAGGAGATATTTTAGGGTCTCAAGGGCCGAGCTTAAATAGGGCTCAGGGATCCATGGGTAGAGGGAGGGCTCTGAAGATCCCCCAGGTGAGGCTGGTCAGAGCTATTAAGGTTTAAGGCTATTAAGGTTTAAGGCTTGAGAAGGGGCCAGATTTGGTCCTGAGTGGAAGGAGGACGTGAGTATGTTGTGCTAGTGGTGAACAAGGGGTATTGGCTTCAAAGTGGAAGAGGGGAGATTGAGATGAGATCTTGGGAAGAAATTGTTGGCTGTGAGGGTGGTGAGACCCTGGCCCAGGTTGCCCCGAGAAGCTGTGGCTGCCCCATCCCTGGAGGTGTTCAAGGCCAGGTTGGACGGGGCTTGGAGCAACCTGGTCTGGTGGGAGGTGTCCCTGCCCAGGGCACGAGATGGTCCTTAAGGTCTCTTCCAACCTAAACTATTCTGTGAACTTGGGCTGAAGCATGGAGAGTTACGCTTTCTGGTGCCTCCTCCCTGGCAGCCCTCTCTCCACCCATCTTTCTCCTCCGGGTCTGTAGCACTTGGAGACTCTGCTGAAGGCAGCTCTGCGGACCGGTGGGGTTTGTTCCCGGTGGGGCTGGCACCGTCAGCCCGAGGCAGGTTAAATCAGCATCTCTTCCTTTCCCCGCCTGTGCCCCACAGCTTCTCCACCGTCATGCACGAAACAGTGAAGCAGCTGTCTCCAAAGTGCGAAGTGACCTTCCTCCAGTCGGAAGACGGCAGCGGCAAGGGCGCAGCGCTCATCACGGCGGTGGCCTGCCGGATCCGGGAGGCCGGCCAGCGATAGAAGGAAGGAGGTTTGCCGAAGAGCTTGGTTTCAGCAAAACAGGACGTTTCCCCACCCGGTCCCCCCTTCCCTCCCTCCGTACACACACACACACACACACACACACACACACACACGTGGCCTCCCCTTCCAAGCAGACTCTTAGCTTTACTTGTTCTCTTGAGATACCACCAGTGGGACTGGAGATGCTGTGTGCTTTGTATAAAGAGTTGTCTTAGGAGTTTTATTGCATGCCATAAAGCCGCCTATCAAGTAAAGCTAAAAGTGTCTTTTGGCTGTCTACCTACGTTTCCAGTTAGAGCTGGACCTGTTCCGCTTGCAGCCTCTGTCAAACACCAGCTCTCCTCCCCACGTCTCCTAACCACTCTCACACCTTCCCCTAACGGCAGAAAGGATAGCGCTAGGATAATTAAGACGCTGCATTGTCACTTTACAGTAACTGGTACCTATTTATGTCTGTCAGAGTCGTAGCGTGTCCGTGCTGTAGAAAGCAAACCTGTTTAAGATTGGGCTAAAGACCTCCGTTAGTCTTTTACCCTGATCAAGGCTGTATTATTTCCATGAAAGTCATGGTAACTCTTAAAGCACAGGGTGCAGAATTTCAACCGGCGCGCGCCGCGTCTGCACTGAGAGATACCACGTATCTCTGTTGGTGAGCAATATTAAAGAACCTGCTGGATCCAAGTTGGAGGTGCCCCTTGAACTGCTCCAGCAGAGCACGTGCCTGGAAATAATTGGGGACTCAGGGTCTAATCCGATTTCCCGACCTCTCACCCGCACCCTAAATAGAGTGTAGTCACGTGGCGTGTACGTGCGGTTGTGTCCCACCCCCTGGAAACCACTAGCCCCCTTCCCTGCTGCGAGTGCGGGTGCAAGGAAGCGCCACCAGGACGGGTCGGTCTCTTCCCTGCCGTTGCGCACGCCGGAATGCGGTGGCCGCGTGTCTACGCTTGGCGCGGTGAGTTTGGTTTGCTTTTTGTCTGTGAAATAGTTCGGCGTCTTCAGCCTTTTAGGTGACACCTGGATTTATACACTGTATATTTATGTTTCGAGAGATCTTGCGTCTTTTTATGTACATAGTCTCGGGGGGGGGTTATATTGCTTAGTTTTGACTTCACCTTTTAATGTCATTTAAGAACGGTACAGAGTACTTATTTTCTCCTTTTTCTCGTGTTATTTTTTTAATTTAAAATTTTCTCGGGGTAGACTGGAGAAAGAGACCCAAACTCCTGAGGGCGGCCGTACGAGAGGTTTGGGCGTTCTGAATTTATCACCAGAGCAAAAGGGAAACCAGAAAGCCAGGGACGCGGCGCAGGGGAGCGGCGGGGCACTGCGGTGAAGCTTTCGGGGTTAGGCTGGTTTGAACCTAAGGAGAGGTTTTATTTTGTCCCCCTGCCCTCCCCGGCTTGCTTTGCTCTGGAAGGTCCTGTCGCTTCCTATCGCGGCGCGCGGTGAAATAACTGCAGGGACCCGTGTCTGAGCCCGTATCCCGCACGCCACCGTCCCGGTCCAACAAACGCTCGGCACGGGCACGTGGGCTCGAGCGCTGACGGCGCGCGGGGGCTGCCAGCGAGGCAGAGGCAACCTCAGCCCCCGCGGTGAAGTTGGCAGCAATACTGGGTGTCACCTCGCTTCCGTTTGGCATCCTCAGGGCTGGCGGCGAGCGTTCCCAGGGACGCGCGTGCCCGTAGCCTGGCTTTGCGTGCCGCGCTGGGAAGTGGCGATTAATTTTTGCCAACAGGAAAGCCGACGGATGAACTGAACGCTGCGGTTCTCTGCCGGCGCGAGCAGAGGCACACGGATGGGGGTGGGTGCGTTTCTGTAAATATTTAGGAGAAGATAATGGAATCACAGTGATGTACAAAACAAGAATAACAATTAATAATTCCCAGGAACAGACCTTCAGTTTGGAGGATAGAGTTTTTGTCTATTTTTATGTATATTTTTATACTGCTTGGGGTAACCTCATTACCAAAAGTATCTCTTCTATGTTGGGGGTCAAGTTCGGTAGCACAATTTTAAGGCAAAATTCCTCTTTGGGCATTTTAAATGCTTATTTTTTTATAAGCCTCAAGACAATTATAACAAAATCTGACTGTGTATAGAAATGATGTAAGAAACCAAGTTTAGCGGAAGTTTTAGAAGCCATTAAATAAATTTTTGAGCGACGATACAGAAACCCTCTAATACGGTACCAAGCAGTTGTGTGTGACTCTCTCCTGGGAGAACCAGCATTTTGCCCAGGGAAAAACGGAAGCGGAAATGTTTTTACCTGCTGCATCGTGCAGACGGTTGCATGAGCGGCTGTGTTTTTAGACTCTTATCCAGCTGTACCCCTTTTGAAACACGTAGTGTTTTCATCAGTTAGTGAGCTAAATTTTATACAGCTGTAGGGTTGGGGTTTTTTTTGAGGGAGGGGGAGAGCGGGAAAGATGGGGACTGTGGGGCAGCCCTGCTTTGCCAGCCGGTTCAGCGAATTGTTGGAGCGGGTGACCAAAAGGGCGAGAAGAAAACGTGGGTAGCCAAGTACCTGGTTAGCAAGGAGGGGAGGAGCAGGGTAACCTCGCTCCCTTCGCCTTCCTCTGCGGCGAAGGATGGGCTGCACCTTCCCGGCGGCGGGGGGGGATTAGCCCTGAGCTCGCAGGGCGGCAGCGCGTTGCTGCGCGCTTTCTCTGCTCCTGGGGGAGAGGAAATACAGGCGGTGCGAGGTACCTGCAGCCACAGCTGCTTGGGGTCCCTCCGCGGCGCTCTGAGGGGCAGGGGGTAGCGGTAGCAGCGGCTCCGTGGGGCTGGCGAAGCGAGGGAGCCCCGTGCTGAAGCTGGAGGATAGGGATTGACGTTTTCTGGGAGGAATTTTTGGCTGGGCTTGGTCAGGTGGATGCCCACCCCGAGAGCCACCAGGCTCCTGTAAAGCTTGAAAGCTTTTGCGTCCCCTTCGCTTTGACTCAGAACAAAGCAGGGTCTGAAATGTTCCCGGATAAAAAGCAATACTTGAAGCGTTACAAGACACCTGCGTTGACCGGTGACCGCAGATACGCCCGTGGCCGTAAGACGGGTTTTTATTAAACGCTTTGAGCAGTTTGTGCTCCTTTTTGTCTCAAAGGGGACGAGCACCGGGGGTGTTTGCCGTACAGTCTGATTGTAACCTCACACCAAAACGTTGCTGTGGGACGTCACGTGAATGTGTTTAAAACAAAGAAGGGAAGATTAAATTGTAATTACTGATATGAAGGGAAGATGAAATCTATTATACGTAGGGAGAGATGGACAGACTGATCAGCTTGACTTGCCCGGTCTGTCCCTTTCCTCCAGTAAGAAGCGCTGCTTTGTGGATTTAGGATGGCTTTTGTTTTGTTCGGTTGTTCCCATTAGGACGCGTTTTCTTTGCACTCCTGGTGTTGCGCTGGCACCTCCTCTGGGCGCGCCGGCAGCAGGAGACCAGGGTCTTCCACTGCGTCAGCTGCTGCGTTGCAGACACTGACCTTTCCTCCCTGGCAATTCTCTCCTCGTTGGCACTTTGGATAGAATATTATTGTTACTGCTTTTTTTTAAAAAAAAAAAAAAAAAAGAATATGTATACACATACAAGCAGTAAATTATTGAGCCTTGCAAGAGGAATTTGCCTCTTCCCTTCTTGGAGCGAAGGCCGTGTAGGGAGAAGCGTCATACTCAGCCACGCAGGAGGTTTGAGGAGCATCTGGGAGCACCTGAGGTGCAGAGACCTCTGGCCTGGCTGCAGCGCAGAGTGGCGTGACCCGGGACGCCTCGGTGTCCCTGCGCTGTCTCTGTCAGGCAACCCGAACGCGCCCAGGCTGTCTGACAGAGATAAGAGGGTGAAAAGGTCCAGTGCGTGGGAGGGGAGAGGTGTAAAACTGACCAAAACCGCAAGTCCCCATGCAACAGGCGGCGAGATACTGGACAGCAACAAAATAAACTGGAACGGGGGGAGCTTTGGTCCCCCACCCCGCCACCATCTCCTCCCCCCCAGCAGATAAAGAGAGGAAAATCCCTTCTTTTGACAGATCCTGTTGCTTGCTCTGGTAGAAAAGTGGTCACCGAAGGCAGAAAGAGGCGATTCCTGGTCACAAGGTAATTTGGAGTAAGGAAGAGTCAAATTATTTACCTTGTGACATCCCTGACAAGTCTGGGGTCTTTCTGGCCTGAAAGCAAAGAAAACGCGTCTTAATTGGGTGTTGGCTCCGCACGGGGCAGGGGGAGTTCAATAAAGCCAAAGACTGTTCAGCTGCTAGCAGAAATGAGTGACTGTAGATTCACCTGATGTTGTTATTTCGTGTTTACAATATTTATTTTTAGTAATTGACTGCAATTATATTATATATAGGCTTCCTTATTTTTGTACTTTTCATACCGTTTTCCTGAGTGTGGTGTTGTACTTCTCAGCTCCCCTTCGCCACGATTGCTGCTCCTAGTCAGTGACAAATAAAAGAGAGAAAAACCAAACCCCACCCACCCATTTTCTGGGGTAAGTTGTGATGTTTTTGGGTTTCTGTGCTCCTCTCCCTCTTGTCCCCTGCACTCCTTAGCAATCCCTTAGGAAGTGCACCTGCACCACCGCCCCATCCCAAATCCCCGATCCCGTCCCACTGGGAAGAAGGACCAAAGCTGGGAAGGGATTTGTTTCTTTGCACTGACAGTCCCCCGGCAAAACCAGGAGGGCAAGGGAGGGCACCGGTAGGACCAGGACACCCATAGATCACGGGAAGGAGTTGTTAATGAGTGGGGAAAAAAAAATAAAAAATACCAAGACGAGTTTCATGTAAGCTCCTGGCTCCGTATCCCACATCCTCATCCCACCGCAGGGTGGCGGTTCCCCAGCAGCAGGCGCAGACGTGCACGGGGCTGCGCGGGCCAGGGCTGCGTTCGCACCGGGGCGAGCGGGGGCTGTGGGTGGCGCTGGCAGCCAGGAGGGTGCAAGGGCAGAGCGGGACGGTGGACCTGAACGGGAGGCGCCAAGCCCTCGGCACAAAGCAGCTCAACCCACCAGCCAAGCTTGGATTTCAACTCCGGCATTACACAAACCCCAAGTATTTTAATGTAGCTGTTCTGCCAAACAAGCAAGCAGCCCATGTTTCTTTCCACTGAATCAATGACAGTTTTAAAGTCTCGGTACTTCTAGTTAAAAAAACCAAACCCACAAACTGCTTACTTCAGTACCTAAACACCAAGTTCGATGCTGTGGCAGATGAACGCCTTAGAACGCTTCTGCTTTCTGCTTCCCAAGAAGTATGACACAACGCAAGATTACACAGAGCTGCGCTCACGGGCTGAATCCAACAGAAAAAGCGATTCATGGCAGAAAAGGATAGACACCAGTGACTATTCCACTTGAAATCATTTATTGACAAGTTGCCACGTTTTTCCATCTTGCCTAACACATTTTTATCCTTGTTATAAAGTACAAATGGTTTTATACTTTTCTGACAACATTAAAAAAATAGGCTACTAAAGAGGCAAAATTGCCACTTTGAATCCAAAAGTCCCGCTGTAAGAATTCAAAATTGCAATAGACAAACATAAAACCCAACACATACACAGAACGAATGCAGTGTACCTCTCACACTCGACTCACTCGTCAAACCAACTGAAAAGGAATCCCTTGTTCCCAGCTCTTACTTTGGATCCTGTGACCTTGCTTAACTGATGTGAAGTTTGTGTTAAGACCTACAACTCAAAGGCACTCAAAGGTCACAAGTTCCTGAGCTAAAAGGGGATATAGTCCCAATGTAACAGTTAAAACAAGTCACAAAAAACAATGTTTAAAAACTGGTATTTGGTTCATGTGAGTATGGTAAGCAGTCTGTAGAATCTAGCTGAAAGCGGCTGCTGTGTAAGACTCAAACGATGGTTAGTACATCGGAGTATTTTCAGTACGTGGAAAAAAATAATTCACTTATGAGCATCCTTATTAGCAAATGCACGTGCTAAAAAAAAAAGATATTTTCTGTAACATTAAAAAAAAGCCCAAGAACTAAAAAGAAATGTATGAGATGGAATAGAGGCTTAAAAACAAGCAAGTTTGAAAGGCCGTACAGTTAAATAACTAACAAAAGTTGACAGGCAACATTTACACAGATGTATTTGGCCCTAATGGAAAAGGGCCACAGAAGTCAGCAGAATATGGATCTGGTATTTACAGATCAGTTATTAAAAAAACCACAAAACCAAAACACACTAACAAAACCCACATGTCCTTCAACGTGTGCTCAGAATCTGACAGGTAAGTTTGTAAGATGTCATTCACACAAATTCCCTATTTCCAATTTGGCTCAGTTTTTTCCCAGAAAAACGAAAGCGTAACATTTCTCAAACACGGAATGGCTACTGTCTGAAGATGCAGAACAGAAATTTAAAAAAAAAAAAAAAAGGGATGACTAGTTTTGGCCTATGTGATTTCTGATCTTCTCTTCAGATATGCATAGGAGTATACTAAGGCCATATATATATTTGCTACAGTGTAAGGCCTTTTCTTGTTGTCAAAGCTCTGTGCGTCAGCAAGGCGTTTAACTTAAAGCAGGCATACAGAGTTATAGAAGTGCTACTATATTCCACTGAAGAGGTCTCAGGTTTCCGAATTATCTGGCGGCGCCTCCCCATCAGCCTTCTTCTCTGGCGATGTGTACAAGAAGTTGCAGCAGATATAGAGCGGGAAGATCAGGAGTCTACTGTCCAAATTCATCACCACCTCCTCCTGTAAAGCAAACACAGCGGACGTTTGTGTAGTAAGCGATGCCATTAGAGGGGAGTACATCAAAAAGCACACGAGAGTGATAACTAACAGTCATTCTACACATTTTAATTACTATGTATTAAAAAGCAGAAGATAAACAAGAAGCCAAGATAATAATTCACCTTCACCTTAAGCAGATGTTTTATAGTATTAACACTGATAAGATATTCTCAAAATTCTTATAACCCTTTGATCCAGTGCTGCCAACCCTTCTGCATCAAAGATAACAGAACCGTAAGAAACGGCTGAGCAAACTTTACCTTTGAGCACGCTGAAGAGAAAAGGAGACTTTTCTGCCACTACCAGTTTCAGGAGATTTAACCAACCAGGCAATCCATTACAGTCTTTACTTTAAAGCAAATTTCAGTCTGTTGGTAGGAATTTTTCAGTTTTGCTCTAGGAACTGGGTTTGGGGTAGCAAATTGAAACTTTATCCTACAGTAAGGATGGCATTTACAAGGAAAAGTTTTCCACGCATCACTGCTGATTAGGATTTAAGAAACTTGGTGATGAGGTTTTTCACATTCCTTATTAAATTCTGCTGTCACTGATGGGTGGAAATGCGCACGTTCTCTTAAGAAAACTCCACATCTCTCCGAGGCTTTTACTTATTTTTTTAACAGAGTAATAAATACCACCCTTGAACAACACGCAGACATTCTTTTAACTCTTCAGCTTACAATACAAGAGTCTTCAAACAAACTCCAAATTTGCCTCTAAATAAGCAGGAGTCTGGTGGACATATTATTCAAACGGGTAATCCCAGCACCAGCGTTAGAAGCCTGGGAAAGCAAGCCGTCGTCCAGCAGAACACTACGCTAGCAGCAGATAGATTCAGCAGCACCATGGGAACTAATTTCACTGTTATCAACATTAATGAAATCCATGCTATCCTACTCTAGTTACACCTCACAAGTTAGCTTAATCTTCCACCACCTATAAAAGGAATGCTTGAAATTCCACATAAGCAATAACAACAAGAAGAACAACTTCACTTCAACAGCATTGTTGACTTCTCAGCATTTTTTTCATGCCTTGGACTCCACCAACTCAAGTTCAACAGCTCAGAATTCCACAAACATACCTGGTCCTTCTCAAGGGTTAGGATCCGATATCCCGTCGTTCTACTGCAAATAATTTTCCCACTGCTATCAAAAGAGGCTAGACGTAACCTAGGGATATAACAACAGTTAAATTACTTAAGTCTCCCATCACTTAAGTTTTTCCAGCACAAAGTGTTTCTCCCAAGGAGACAGAGTAACATTTTCAAACGTAACTAACTTGGTGGCAACAAAATTTAATGCAAGCACAGATGGAACGACTTAGTTAGGGTAAGACATTTTAGCACACACCACAGGGTCTGCCTTCTTGGTTCCCGTTTACCTGAAGGCTATGTTTCTCCGAGGCTGCAGACTGACTGATCCACTGCATGGCTGATTCAGCGTATTCCGTTTGAAAATGATGTAACGATTTGTATAGGTAACGAGAAGGTCAAAGCCAAAGTTGAACCCAGTCCAGCGCCAGCAGTACTGAAGAACATGAGTAAAAAAAAAAAACAAAACCAAACCAAAAAAACCACAACAAACAAACCAGCCTGAGTATTGGCTACAACAGGAACCATAAGGGCCACTTCTCCAACAAATCAAATGTGGGAATGGGATTCTCAGCTACAGAGTTGTATGGTGGATTCAAGGATCCTTGCCAACACCTATTTGAAACATAAGACATCTTGGTAGGCAACTTCAGCAGCCAGCCCTCGCAGACAGATGACTGCGCGAGACAAGCTTAGTACCAGCTGCCTTCCAAACGTACAAAAATACGTTTAACACCAGCGGATCTGAAATTCTTCTGCCTTCTGGTAACTCGTGCTGTATTTCTGAGTAGCACTTAACGACAGGTCACATTCACGCGTAAAGCACTCCTTGGAGTACAAAATCCTTTGGTTAAGCGACTTCAGTGGGAAAACATTCATGTTTCCTGTTTTTTCACAAGCCCTGTTACCTCAGGACACATATAGGTCTATGGAACACACAGGGGTTCTGGCTGTGACTATTACGCATTTTATCGAGAAAGCTTCCTTTTCCAGTTAAAAAGAAGACAACATCAACAATCAGAGCTGTATTTTAACTGCAAGTATTTTAGAAGTCTCAGATGACAAGTCATAGCTATGTTCCCTCCTTTCACACACTAAAAGTTTTTCCAAACATGGGCTTGCTTGCAGCGCAAGTGCACAATTAAAACACTTAATTCCTTATTCATAGTAAAGACAGCATGTGTTTTCATCCTTGTAGGGAGAACAAAATAATTTCTTTAATGTACCACCTCCATTACATCTTTTTGATGCAGTCTGACAATTAAGACCTACATGTGAAAATCCATAACACGTCTAAGACGTGTCAGCTATACACGGACACAGCCACATGCCATACTTACATCACCATCCTTTGCAAGTTTTCGACCACACCTCATGCTGTTTGCTTCCAGTTCCTCTTTATTTATTTCTTGAGGCCTACAAAAAAATTAGATCTTTAAGGACACTTCAACGGCTCTGTATGGTACTTGAACAGAGGAAAGATGAACAAACCTGTGTAAACAGGCCTGACCACACAACTGACCCTTCTTTGAGCAGAGGTTAGGCTAGTGACCTCCCAGGACCCCTTCCAACCTGAATTCATAGAATCACCAGGGTTGGCAGGGACCTCTGGAGATCATCTAGTCCAAACCCCCTGCCAGAGCAGGGTCACCCAGAGCAGGTTGCACAGGACGGCGTCCAGGCAGGTTTGGAATGTCTCCAGAGTCAGAGACTCCACCACCTCTCTGGGCAGCCTCTTCCAGTGCTCTGCCACCCTCAAAGGAAAGAAGTTCCTCCTCATGTTCAGATGGAACTTCCCATGGTCAAGTTTGTGCCCGTTACCTCTTGTCCTGTCACTGGGCACCACTGCAAAAAGCCTGGTGCCATCCTCCCGGCACCCTCCCTTTAAGGATTTATAGGCATTGATGAGATTCCCCCCTCAGCCTTCTCTTCTCCAGACTAAAAAGACCCAAGTCCCTCAGCCTTTCCTCACCAGAAAGATGTTCCAGTCCCCTGAGCATCTTTGTAGCCCTCTGCTGTCCCCTCTCCAGCAGTTCCCTGTCCTCGAACCGGGGAGCCCAGCACTGGACACAGCACTCCAGATGTGGCCTCCCCAGGGCAGAGCAGAGGGGGAGGATGACCTCCCTCCACCTGCTGGCCACGCTCTTCTTGATGCACCCCAGGATGCCACTGGCCTTCTTGGCCACAAGGGCACATTGCTGGCTCAGGGTCATCCTCGTGTCCACCAAGACTCCTAGGTCCTTCTCTGCAGAGCTGCTTTCCAGCAGGTCAGCTGGAATTACCCCACGAACATCCAACTACTCTACAAAACCGCAATATAAGCCTCAGTTAAGTAGGACTTTTACAAAAGAACCTTTCCAGATAAGAAAGTAAATAGCTGTTGCAATGAAATACGTTCTCTAATACTCCTAAAAAAACCTAAGTCCTTTTCAGATGCAGTAGTCCTGACTCACTAGGGACAACCATAAATGAGTGCTACTGCCAAGGAACAGCTGCAGGGCTCTGAGAACAGCCGCGCTATGAAGCAGCGCCCACAGAGATGTTGTGAAAGATTTCTCAAGAAGCTGGTTATGCAACTTGTCTAAAAAAAGTTGACCCACAGCGATCACAAAGTGCCATAAGCCTCTCGATTCTGTCATCCTATACCAACGTGAACTCGTTTCACCCAACAGTTTCCACTGGCGCTTCAACACGTAGAAAAATCTTGCAGAGCCAGCGTAAGTAAAATCAGTCCCAGTTTTCCAGAGGTATGTTACTCACGTAACTTTAGACACGATTACATCATTAACCAAATAAGCAACCATTACCAGAAAGTCTTCAAGTTACACTGAGGACAAACGCTTAAAGTGAGTATTATAAATCACAATGAAAGGCAACCCCCACACGCAAGTTAAATTATCAACCTGCAATATCAAACAATACACTTCAAGCTATATAAGCAAGAAGAAACGCAGCATCTGTTCTCTTCCTACTGTACACACACCACAGGAATTTGAGGCTATAGCTTTTACGAACAGACTCAGTCTGTGGTCTTTTCACCCCCTGTTTCTGTAAAAACCAATCCTGGAAAATTAAGGATTTTATGAATAAGTTAAGGAAATAAGCTAATCATGCTAACCAAATTCATGCAAGAACTTCCCATGTGCTTTTTCCACATCTTCTAGCTGAACTGGTTATGTAGCTGACCTAAATTCAGCAATGGTGATAAAAAGATTTATTTCTGTTTAATTAGTGACAAATTTCACAAACATTAGTACATAATGTTCAGACAGACATTAGTATTCCCACCTCTCAATTCCTCGAGCAGCCTCAGAAGATGCAAAACTACCAGCTTTAACCACTTACACTGGCCTACCATATGCTTAGTGAATAGTCAAGTTATTCTATTTTGTTCTTAAACACTGCCAAAGAGACTATTAGAGTAGAAACGATTCCAGTCATGGACTTGAAAGATCTGTCTTGCATCTGCCACAGACCAAATGTTTAATTAAAAAAAAAAAAGTGATCCACTTTAGTGCAACAAGTAAACCTTGAGGAGCTACAGTTCAAAGTCATAAACTCCAGTATTACACTAAAAAATTCGCAAATTCTGAAGAGCAAATAGAATGTTTAGTCCTTTTAAATGCAAACTACATAGAGTAGAAGAGAAACATTTTCTTCTCCTCTCTAAAGTTATCAAAAGAGCAAACCACATCACACATTTCAAAGCAATATAATTTCCATGTTGGCAGCCCTAGAATAAGCAGGTGCAATTATGCCGTGCACCAGGTGGGATATGAAAATAGAGCCTTACTTCAGCTCGCTGGGAGTCAGACTTCACATCTCGCTCAGCTTAAAAAGTTTACATCCATATCTCTAAGGGAGAAAAGGTGTTAAGATACTGATACAGGCAGTAAGCATGAGAGGAGGGGCAGCAGATCTGGATAAAAGGATGATCTTATAAAACCTTAATTCTTTTCTTTCAGCTACAGGTTGGGCGAATGTCCAAAATATTTGTTTAATACCAAGGAACAGTTGCACGTCTTCCCTTCTAAGACACGAGTTATGAACCACAGGCATCTCACTGCGGGGCGGCACTACAGCTTGCCAGTAGAAGACAGAGAAGTGATCTCAGGACTCCAAATAACATTTACCTTCTCGGAGACTGCGTGCTGTGGACTAGCGACATTACAACTGCACAGAACTACAGGGAAGCACTCCACGCACGCATGCGTGTGCAACCCCCTGCCATCTCCCTCCCACACAACTCCAGAGACCACCATGTTCAAAGACAATTAGCCCATTATTGACTATTAAATAAACAGTAACCTGGATGCCACCTTGAACCATTACGTTTGTAAACTACTGAAGTCAGAGCTAAGACGTATCGAGAAGAAACACTACATTTCACTCAATTCTTACCGTTGCCATTAATGAAAGACCTCGGCAATGAAGGCCAGAATAAGAGATTTGGGCAAACCGAAGTCTATTGTTCAGTAAAACTTTCTCTGCCTGAAATTTTCAGTTTTTGCTGCCTTAAAAAAAACAAACTAAAGAAACCACCCCCATACTGCAAAAGAGAAAACTAGACAAGCAAGAAAACCATGGAAAATTACTCTGCTAATTCCAAGAGTCACTGAAACCATCAGCACTGTAGTTGAACATGAAAGTTGCCTTTTAAAAGCTGGTATGATCCCCATCATCTCCACTTCAGTCTTGTATGAAAGCTAACTTTTTCAGAAGCACATATATCTGATGGCTGACAATTAAAATACTCTCACTGCATTACAGTGAGCTAGCAAAAGACATCAAAAATAAGCAAATACACAGTCTTATCTTGTGTCAGAATTTTGATGACTATGTTAATACTCACTTTCATATTAACTGTGGTTCCCATACGAGGTAGAAGGTAATGCACAATGTATGATCTACCGTTAGATACATCAATGACAGCATTACAAGAAAAGCCTTCCCAAGAAAACATTAGTATCAGAAACAAGCTATGACCACCCAACATTAATCTTTAGGAGCCAAAATGATGAGATTCACAATTACATGCTTTACCTCTACCATTTTCTAAAGCGCTGCTATTGACAAAAAGAACCACTTCTTACAGAACTTAACTTTTATTAAGACCAAAGTCAGTTTGTTTTTTACAAAAAAACAATTGGATTTTTTACACTATTACATGATAATATCAAAAGGAAGTAATTAAGGAAATATTTCCTATATAATATACAATTGGAAGCTACTGCCACAGGGTGTTGGGGCTAAAGCATAAGCCGTTTCAAAATAGCAGTGTAAATATTTAAGAACAGGTCTATTGGTGGTTGGTCATTCAATAACGATCCAGCCAAAACCTCCAGCTGGAAAATCCTTAACTACTAACTGCTAGGGAAGTACATCAAGAGAACACTCAGTCTTCACTTTACACGAAGATGGGAGATTTGTAACCCTACCGCTGAACGCTGCCGCAGACTGCACAGCCTTTGTTTCATATGAGGACAGTGGTTTTTTCGCTTTTCAGACTGCAATGAATAAGTGAAGCCTACCATTGCAACTGAACATGCTCATCTTCCGAACGGCAAATGCTGGGCTAACAGAACTGATGGAAGAAAGTAAAAGTTGTTGGTTTATTGGGTTTTTGAAAGGTGACAAACATTTTGCAACTTCCTGACCTGACATTTGTTCTCCACAAAGCACATCAAGAACTAGGAGAGAAGACAAAGGCAGGAACAACTCCCGCAGTTGCATTTTCCTTTAGTTTCGGTATTTTGCAAAGAGATTAAGGGACCTGGCTCAACACAACGTGGCAATAAGCAAGCAGAAGGAAGGGAAACAGTTTGTGATCCCAGGCACAGATGTAATGTACATTAAACCAACGTGCCTCGCTGGCCAAGCCACCACCGCCCACGACTCTTGTTAGGCAGCACAGGCTCAAGAAACCCAGCTACGCATTACACACGCAGACACCAGTCAGGCCGTTACACAAAGGACAGCTGCATGCAGATCTTTGAAAAGGGCACAGAAACATAGAAGTTGTCATGGAATTTCCTCAATGGCAATGAAATGCCAACACAGCACAGCACGTGGTCTAGGAAGGAGAAAAGATAGGATATAAAATAGGAGGATTACGGAGAGAACAGCATCTTAGCAGCAGAGAAGGATGCCCTGCCTGGGAAAAAATGGAGGTGCTGGCAGTGGAGAGAGGTATCAAACATAAATGCTGGGTGGGGGAAAGTCTGTGAAATTAGAAGGGAATGAGGCAAACAGGTCACAGGATGCCAAGCCCTGCTGGGTGCCGGGCCCTTGCTCGCTGCCTGGGAGGCTAGGCTGGGAGAGGCAGGAACAAAGGTTAGCGTGCCGTTACCCCTGCATAAACAAAAAATGACAAACTGCCTTCTACACCAATACAGTGAGTTACATCACACCACAACCTCTTGCCCACCTAGCCCAGGGAGGAAGGAAGCAGGACAGAAAAGGCTTCTTCTCCATCTGCTGCACTTTTCCTAAAGTCGTCCTTAAAATGGACGGCTAATACGTTACTCTTTCACAGCCTCAACACATATTTCAAGGCAAAGTACTGGTGAGAAGCATTAACCAACATAAAAGAATACATAGAACATCCCTCCCCAGTGTTTACCTCTGGTCGCATTGTACAAGTTTTCTAGAGTTCTACTGTTTAAAGGACAGGAGATCCGCCAGCCCAAGGGAACAGGCAGCTCCACTGAACACCACTTTAAAACCACTGAAGTATGCTTTACCCCCACTCTTCTTAATGTAAACTCCAAAACTTAATCATGTCAGAATTATATATATGAGAGGAAGGTTTCTAATTTAAGAAAGAAATAAAGGAAAGCCTGTAATATACCTACCCAATATCATTGTCTTGTTCTGCTCTGAGCATGGCAAACCACTGCTGTTTGTAAACAGAGGACAGCCATTCTAAAATTAAAAAAAAAAAAAAGGCTTGGTGTTGTCTTTGGAGTGGGGAATGGGGATGTTCATAAACATTTGAAATATAAAAACTAAAAAATTACATTGAAATAATAAGGTTACACTTATTAACTGGATGGCCTATGCAAATCCACCACCTGATAGTGCACTTGTGTTATTCATCTCCAGGCCTCAACTACAGAAGAAGCGGTACAGATAAAAATCAACAACCAACCCTAAGTAACTCAAGAGTATATTCATCTTATCAAGCAGTCACGATTGCCAGAAGTGATGCAACTCAGCACATTTTCTCAGCACGCAAAGTTCTGTTAAGCCACGGAGCTTAACAAGCTCTTGGGAGAAGATGCTATTTTCTGAATCCCCAACAGAATTCTACACAAGTTAAACAAAAAGAAAACAGAATCAAAGGATAAAGGAAACAGTGACTTATCACGGATATAGTAAAAACAAACAGAAATTGTCCCCTGCCAGGAAAAAACATAAATCATGTCTTCCTCTGAGAACACCATAAAGATTTTTATCAGCTGTATTAATTTAACAGTTGCAACCAAGAGATAAAACAGAACAAAAACTAATAGCTTGTAAGTCAGTTACACAAAAGGATCACAGGCACCCAAAAGCACAGTACGTAAATTCTTCTTTGTCAAGATAATGAACAGGGGCAAGGATGCAAGGTCACGTACGAGGACAAACTCATGGAGGAATGGACTGGGATGGAAGCAACAGTGAGAACCACTGTGACCATGAAAACAAAACAGGTAGTTGATGAAGATGACAGAAGGGAGAAGCAGCGAGATCACAGTGCTGAGATGGCCTTAGAAGTCCCAGATGGAAAACTTAAAACTAGCCCTTGCCCTAATAACTCTAGAGTTAAGATTCAGAGTACGATAGGACCAAAACGAGAATTAACCAAAGCAGAAGAGAACGTATAAAAATGCTTTAAGGAAAACTACACAGGTAAGGAACAGAGAATGGATGTGCTAGAATGAAAAACAAAATAAAAATAAAAAAATCAGGAGATATGAAGCAGAACAGTGAACACTTTGCTTACAGACAGACACAGTACGTATTTCTGTCTCTTACATCTTCTCTACGCACACAAGAACAGACTCCCCGTTGTGAACCCCTAATACAGTATTTCAGTTTTCTCCTGCAGGTCCTACCCACACACAAGGTATTAAAAAAAAAAAATGACACCATTTCTTTCAACTATTCAACATGATTTCCTTCTTTACCTCCCCGAGAACAATTTAATCAAGAACAATCTAAAAGGCTTACACCACAATACAAACTACCCAGCAATTTCCACGTTTATAGACTCTCTCGGGTACGACGCAATCACCTCAAATACTAGATAGTGGCAGCCAATAATCTGTTCAAAAGTACACCGATAATATTTATCTAAGCCTCCCTTTAAATGCCAAGCAAAAGTTCCTGATCTTAACACAGCTTTTGGTCACAAACTGGTATCAACAGATTACAAGGGCAATCAAGTATTACACTCTAACAGCACTTCATTACACACATAGAGGTCTCCACATTATGCTCTTCTTCCCTCCCCGCTCTTCCAGTTCTCTTTGAATTCAAGCTTTTTATTTTTTTTAATTAATAATCAGTGGTAGAGCATACACATCAGATACTCTTCCTGCACTAACCACGCACTCAAAAATTGTCATCACGCTACCTTTCCCAGTGTACGACTACAAAGCAACCAAGCTTATTTCAGCATTTATCACAGCTTATGAACTGTTTAACTATGGAAGAGCAAACATTTTGCTCTCTAATACCTTGTGAACTATGAGAAAGTTACACATTTTTAAAAAAGTGCAAGTACATCAGCCTTAAAGTTGCAACTAATTTTGTAACAATTTAAGAAATATTCTTCCTCTGACGTCCAAAGATAGAAGGTTTCTGGGTTTGAGTACAGACACAAAATCTGTCCACTGAAGAACACTAACAAAAGGCTGCCTGTCACAGTTCTGGTAAGTGATAACAGCAGCAACATGAAGAGAAGAGAATCAAATGCAGTACTGGCAAATTTCTTCTTTGCAACATCTTATTCACATGCTGACAAAGCCACTTCACAAGGAAATAATCCACAGTTCTCCTGTGTCATCAGTAAATTAAGGATCTAAACGGTCATTCACCCAAAGCTATCTTATTTTTTATTATACAATGAAGATGCCTTTGCACTTTGATTATAATCTGTACCAGTATCAATCTTAAGTAACATGGATTATATTTACTTTATACAACACTTAAGCATATAAAATATCACATGTCAAAGATCAGATCTGTTCTTCCAGGATTTTTATGCATAATATAAAATTTTATTACTTGCTCAAGGTCAAGAAGTGCCCCATCTACTGGACATAACCGACCAGGTCATTCACCCAAGCTGCAGCTCGGCTGGGTGCAGCACTCTATAATGCACTGCCTCCACCTGCTGTTGGAAGAACACTTTCAAACAGACATTCTGAGCCCAGGATAACCGAGTTCTTTGTATTTTACTTTGTCAGAACTACTGCAGAAGACAGTCTCTTCTCCATCTAAACCAGAACTGGGAGTAGGGAAAGCCAGGACATATAAGCAGTAGTAATTGCCCACTTTCACGCAAGAGATTGAAAGATTTCTAGTAAGATTTCTAGATAGGACCCTACTCCCTGTCATAGAGAGTCACAATTCAGCTCCTGACAGCTGCGTTCTTCAAACACTTCAAAGCGTGAGAAGGAGATGCTCAAGGTTATTCAGCCACAAAGAGCAACTAAACCATTATTTCTGGCAGAGACAGGGTACAGCAGTATAAGAAAGACAAACTGAGTGGTGATGCTCACTATACCTTCTTAACGGCACAGAAACCATTTTAAAAGCATCTAACAATTTTATCAGGCTAGCAAGCTTCAAAAGAAATATGCTGACATGTCTGTTTTGGCATTATATCATCATTGTGTTGACATCGATGGCAGCATGAAGGAAAAAGCCAATATGAGATAAAAAAAATATTTTAATTTTACAGGAAGATAGTAGTGTAACTCAAAGACAGGTTAGATATTTACAGATGGCAAGAGTCCAAAGCAACCCCCAAGGCTACAAGTATGGACAGATGACAAGAACACAGATGTCAAGAAGTTACAAATAAGAGTGATAAACAGCTCGATAAAAGCAGTCTTAATTGACATTTGGCAATTGCACCTATAAATAGACATCACAGACACACAGATGAATGGTCATACTGTGGACAGATACTAAAAAAAAGTATCAAAGCTGTGTACATGAGAGCTAGGGAAAAAAGCTGTCAGAGAGTTGAGATGCAAAATTCAATGCTAAGATTCAACTATGATAAGGGAACACTGAACAGCGTGAAATACGGAGCAAGGATACCAGGAGCCAAATTCAAAGGCAGAGCATGAGAAGTCCAAACACTATTACAAGCAGCACAACTAACTCTGGGGAGGGACAGAAAGAAAAATAAAGAAGTGGAAAAAGAAGGAGGGGCGGGTGTTTCATATGATAAAAGATATGAAAGATAGCAGAAAAACATTTTCAAGCGAGAGTCCAACTTGCTAACTCATATCCAGCCTTATTCATCTATCAGCAGCCAGGTTTACACAGCTTCCAAGCAAAGAACAAAGCCTATCTCTGAACTCAGACTCCAGCAGCAAGATGAGAACGGGGCTTTTTATTTTTCAGTGATAATGTAATGTTAGTAAGAGTGATCTATAATAACATCAAATGGCATTTAACTCTATGGGCTGCAAAAAGCACCGGGACCTAGAATGAGGAAATATTTTTATACAAGTCAAAACGCAAATAAAAGGACAAGAGCGGAATACTTAAATATCTTATCTCCTCCAAAAGCATCCTAAATATCTGTTAGTAAATAACACTTGTCTTTAAAGATGGGGGAAGAGTTCACAGCACCTTGTGCTTTTGGTTTTCATTTTCAGGTATTATTCCAAATACTATCAAAAACTACCCAGCTCTTTTTAGAAAGATAATGGCTACAAAACAGTTGAGTCTCAGCAAGTTTTGCTCTCTTAAGAGGAAAAGGTTTTTTGCCTGTCTGGGGGTCAGGGGTCACTTAAACACCGATAACGTACTATGTACTGATTATAGAGTATTTTGATAAACTGACTGATCAACAAAATGCTTAATGCACCTACATGTGTGCCTTTTAAGACTTTTTATGCATGTAACTTTAATATTCAGCTTCTGCTGAGTCTTCAGCCACAATTCTGACACTGGAGATAAACATGCGAGTGCTAAGACCAGTAAATGCACCTAGATCTTCCCCAATTAGTCTAAGGTAAGACAGACTAGGAAAGGCACGCAGAACTTGATCAGCTGAGTACTCACTCACCTGAGGGTATTAGGGAATCTCTCTCAACAATTCTGGCTGATGCCAAGTCACTGATGATATACTGTAATCTCAAGTGTGTGAACACCGACAGGAACGCGTTCCCCTGTTCTGACTCCAGGAATGCTATGTCACCCTCAAAATCTGCAAGACAGAGCACCTGTATTACAACTTCTGTTCCTAAATATTTTCCGGACCCTATTTATATTTGAGGCTGAGTTTTAATTTAGCGAACAGAGAAAGTTATTACGGACAGGCAAATCACGTTTTGCAAGTGAAGTTAAGAAATTACTTACTTTCAGATCCTTTCAGCAGAAATGTTAGACCAAACTCCTCCTCTTTTGAAATACACGAGCGCCTTCTAGTGAGAAGGCAACAAAAGCTTATCCTAACCAAACAATAGCAAAAGCAACAAAGCAAAAACAGTGATCATGCCTGCTTACTTGAAAATATGTGGACAAAACAGTGGAAAAAGCTATCTATGTTGAGAACATGATGCCAGGGACTGTTGGCAGAGGTAAGCCTCCCCAGAGAAAACAGGAGAAGGTTTGGAAGTGGAGGAAGACTCTTTACTTCTAGCCCATATCTTCCACAATCCAAGGCCATGCCAATTAATCCTACCTTTCCTACGCTTGGCAAACCAGGCATCAGCTTCGGTTAAGAGTTGTTTCAGAGACCCATTCCAAGAAGGCACTAGCTGAAGGAACATCCACTAGGTAAAAAAACCAAACTCTAGTGAGTTAATTGAAGTTTTCAAACAAGTAATACATGCATTATTAAAGTGACATTTTCATAATGCATTAATTCCTACAAAGATTCTGAGACTCTGTTAAATACTCTCGGTAATACCAAAAAGGCTAAAATTCTCATCATGTTACAAATCAAGTACTACTCAGGAGTTCAGCTTCATAAAGCCCCTTTGCTAAGTACCTTTTTGAGAGCAGTATACACGTCCATTTCCACTTGCATTACAAATAGGTTAGAAGAGCTAATCAGCTGTTTCATGAGGTTTATGCTGGGGGAAAAAACAAACAAACAAACAAAAAAACAAACATAAAAATTCTATGAGACAGTATAGCCAAAACCAAGCAAGCAAGCTAGGTAACAAGCAACCATCAATAGCCTAGAAAGTTATTTGTAGTGAGCTATATCACAGAATCAGCGGGGTTGGCAGGGACCTCTGGAGATCATCCAGTCCAAACCCCTACCACAGCAGGGTCACCCAGAGCAGGTCGCACAGGACGGCGTCCAGGCGGGTTTGGGACGTCTCCAGAGTCGGAGACTCCACCACCTCTCTGGGCAGCCTCTTCCAGTGCTCTGCCACCCTCAAAGGAAAGAAGTTCCTCCTCATGTTCAGATGGAACTTCCCATGGTCAAGTTTGTGCCTGTTACCTCTTGTCCTGTCACTGGGCACCACTGCAAAAAGCCTGGTGCCATCCTCCCGGCACCCTCCCTTTAAGGATTTATAGGCATTGATGAGATCCCCCCTCAGCCTTCTCTTCTCCAGACTAAAAAGACCCAAGTCCCTCAGCCTTTCCTCAGAAGAAAGATGTTCCAGTCCCCTGAGCATCTTCGTAGCCCTCTGCTGTCACCTCTCCAGCAGTTCCCTGTCCTTCTTGAACTGGGGAGCCCAGAACTGGACACAGCGCTCCAGATGCGGCCTCCCCAGGGCAGAGTAGAGGGGGAGGATGACCTCTCTCCACCTGCTGGCCACCCTCTTCTTGATGGACCCCAGGATGCCATTGGCCTTCTTGGCCACAAGGGCACATTGCTGGCTCATGGTCATCCTCGTGTCCACCAAGACTCCCAGGTCCTTCTCTGCAGAGCTGCTTTCCAGCAGGTCAGCCCCTCACCTGTACTGGTGCATGGGGTTATTCCTCCCCAGGTGCAGGACCCTACACTCGCTTTTGCTGAACTTCATAAGGTTTCTTCCTTATACTTTGGAAGTAATTGTACTTCATCGCTCAATGTTAACTGAAGACTGTACCTGAGTTCTTTGAAGAGTTCAACACTCTGGTGAGTCATCAGGTTATTCAAGAGCCATTCAAGGCACCTAGATTAAAGGCAAGGAATTACTACCTTTATTTTTCTCCTTATATATGTCAACATTCCTGCCACAGTTACTCAGGCTCACAAAGCCCCATTATGTACTGCATGATTTTGAAATACCACTTTAACCTGAGACATGAATGCATAAAAGCATGAAAAAGAGTTAGTTCAAAACCACGAAGTTTACCATAAAGTTTTCCAAAATTTTCTGTAACTCTTAAATTTGCATTTAGATTCTCTCAGGGTACAGTGAAAGTTAAATTCAAGATACTATTAATGTCACAAAAAGCTCTGAGAACAGATTAATTCACAGCAGAAGGAAGCAGTTAGCACTAACCTCAGCATTCTGCTCCCAAATGTGTAATTATCCCTCCTAATTAAGATAAAGTTAAGCTTAAGTTCTGAATACTAAAGCAGTTTTGTGATAAAACAGTCAATGACCAAAAGTATTATTTCATTGTCACACTGAAGACCAAACACATTGCCTTAGTAATTAATTCACTCACAGCACAGGCCAATCAATCTACTATAGTCTACAACAATTTTAAGGTAATTGTAGAAATTCAAAAACTTGTATAGTATAGTAGAACTTGTATAGTAGAAACTCGAAAACTAAACAGGACAAGTAAAGCCCAAGTCAGATAGCTCAAAAAAAAAAATTAACTTGGGCATTATATTACTGTTCGTAAATTCACACTTTTAATTAACTATGTACAAAGCAGCTTGGAGAAAGTAATTCTTACTTTTTCTTCACAGAGTCTAACCCGTATGTCCCCGCTGAATTATAATAACCACATACAGTTTTTGCATTAATGGTTTCCTTCATTGTTTCACCGCACTGCTGGATTAAGCCATCCTGCGGGGAGGAAAAAAACCCAGAAATATTCAAAGTTTTAATTTCCCGACAGGAAGTGTCAAAGATTGCGCAGTTCACACAAATTTTCATGCCTGAACAATTACCAAAGTCACACATGCTATAGTGACCTATGCTATGCCATCCAGAAAACTTAAACCAACCTTCCTCAGAAAAATAGATTTTTCTTAGACTGTATCACGTGAAAGAAAATCTTAATGAATACCTTCAGGGTAGAACAAATGAGCTGTTAAAACATATTTTAATCTACTTCTAGATATGATTCTCAAAGCAGCACTTAATATTACAACTGAATCTTAGTCATAGCATTTTTAAACAAAACCACTGCATTATGTTTGGGGTTTTCCCCACATCTGAAAAGATGACTCATTCCTCTGGGTGAAACAGTACGCACGTGTGAGTGTATCATGAACTGTTACCTTTATCTGAAAAGAAACCATAAAAAAATTGCATATTTATTACTTACAAGCTGCAGCATGCAGGCCGCTGCTAAAAGTGCAACTACTCGACTGGGTTTTATTAACACATCATCTCTATACAGTGAGCCAAAAGCCACCTGCAGAGCTGAAAAGAGTACAAGTGTCAAACAACGACAGACATTGAGGATGGGTAACTAAAAGAATCCTTAAATATAACCAAACCACTTGAGTGCACACATTCTCTACAATCTCACTTGCTCTGGATAAAAAGCGAGTATTTACCGGCCCAGGCACACACATAAACACAAAACATGGCATTACCCAATAAAATACAGTCCTTTTCACTATCTAAACAAAATATTCATCTTAAAACAGCCACCAAGTCATGCCACAGAGCAATGTGGAGAGCAGCAAAACTAGAAGCTAAACCTCATCATCCTTCTCTGCAATCCATCACTAGCACGATGTTGAGATACTACAAGTTTCTCTGTAATTCTTCTGAAAAACACTATTTCTTCATTCCGCGGTGCTGGGAACCAGAGTAAAACATTCTGTCACCTCAGCTCAGTCCTCTGCGAGCACCCCACTCGGTAGCTTTTCAAGACCAGGCAGATGAAGATGTGAGTCACACTCTGACACTCGGGTCTCCACAAGAGTTGCACACATTGGTCTCAAGAGCCCGTTGCCAAAACAACAGGACAAGTGGCTGCTTTTCAGCTGCACTTCCCCACTCAGAGGTACAAAAATGAGTTCAACTCTACTGGTGACCCAAGTTAAGCTCAAAACTGAATGAGCAGAGAATTCATTCTCTCAAGTTTCCTATTTGCTCGTTTGAAAACTATTTAAAAAAAATAATCATCAGTTCTTTTTTGTCAGGTTCAACTTAACCTCTACCTTCAGAGTTTATGCAAAATAAAAGGTTCCCACTTACCTTCTATATCAATATTTTGGTCAGGAATCTCCAACTCTATGACGTTCATGCTAGACTCTTTCCAAGATCCACTGAACATACTAGAAAAGTAGCCTGACTGTATGAGGGAAGATGAGAGAAAAAGAACTCAAGTAAGAGATTTCATTCAAATTACAACTGTCAAAAGCAGCACATGGAACGAAAAATCATTAGTATTTACCTTTAAGCAGAACAAAATGTATTAAGGGAACTTTTCACAAGCTAAAACATTCTGACATACTTGAGCAAGGGCTAATTGTAGTTGCTCTATTTCTGAAAGTGAAAACGCTTATAGAAAATTTGGACTACATGTCTGTAATCAGAGTAAGTAATGAGCTTTAAAGGGCCAGAAAAGCCACATAAGCTCTTTTCCTACAAACCGCACCACCAATGGGGATATAATTAGTCCAAGAACTAAATCCTTAACGTTACCGGCGGACAACAAATCCTGCAGGCATTAGGGAATGCCAGTTTTGGTATTGGAAGAAAAAAAAAAAGCATGCAAGACATACAAATTAACATACAAGATTGTAGTCTCATACCAAGGACACATACACATACACCATTTATGTAAATATACCTTTTATTATAAAGTGTAAGGCATATAAAACTAGAATTTGATAGGTTTCCATCCAAATGAAGTGAAATACACTGCTCTACTAGGATTCATGATTTTCCTTCTCAGCAGATGTGCCCATTATGAGATGCTATCACTCACTGAAGTTTACCTGAGAGATCAAAAAAATAAAGTCTATTTGTACAGTACCATATTCCCTGACCTCTTAACTCAGCATTTCAACTCAGGGCAGCAAAAAACATAAAAACCGATTTGATTTTATTTGATTACGTAAGTATTTCTATACCTTCAGCATATCCCCTAACTATGATGACATACAACACACTACTCTCAAAACCAGAACCTTCTTCAGCTTACCAGTCCTCATGAGGCTACCTTAGCTTTGCCATGTAGATCAACTCCTTAATTTCATGAGAATTTATCATTTTAGTGAACAGCATCAGAAAAAGAAAATCCTCCATTTCCCAGATCTGCCATTCACAGGCAGAGCAGCACCTTACTGCCATTTATCAAACTAAATGCAGTCAAACTCGAGAGACGAGGGAAACTGAAACATTTGGACTGACAGTCTGCTCAATAAGGCAGAGGAGAAGTCCTAACCTCATTGAGAGAGTTATTTTTAACCTCCAAAAATATTTTACCTATAGTAACATAATTCCAATGACGGAGCATGAATTGAAATAGAAACCCGACTTACGAGTATAGTTAACCACAAAATTTCATCTCACAAAAACATCACTTGTACAACAAGGGCTCTAAAGAAGAAATTTGCAATTTCAAAGTCTGTTAAAAAACATCCATGGAAGCAACTTAATATCTGATTTTAGTCATCTACCCGCACTAAGTTTTAAGGACTAGCTTCACAAACTTGAGAACGTAGCAACAACAGAATCACAACAATTAAAAACATCGTCGCCAACAACAGCCTAAGGACGAACCAGTGACATGCTCACTCTGTTTATGCTGCACAACGTAAGTCTGACTGTCCAACCCACTTACATCCTCCCTCTATTATACAGAGTCAAAAGCAAGCGGACAAGTAAAGCTGTCTCTGCCAGCTGTCCCCCCAGTCAAACACACCCCCTGTTCTACCCAGAGATGGCTGCCACTGGTCAATCCTGGGCAATACACAAATGACTTTCCTGCCCTCACTTTATGCTTATTAAAAGGTTCTAACACGTGTAAAATAAAAGACTTTTTCCTACAAGAAAGCAAAGAAATTTCCCTCACTGTGGCCAACGCAAGTACCTGCACTGGAATCAGGGCATTAACACAACAACAACAACAAAAAAATCCAAAAAAATCGCTTCTACCATAATTTGTTATACCAGAGAAACTGTATTCAACCTGCTGAGCATCTCACAGTGACATCTTCATCTTGTAACACATAAAACTGCTTTGTGTTTGACTACAGCTAACAAAGAAGTGCACACGTTTTCAGGTATAGTACCTGACATTACTTTCTCTTCTCGCTTCAAATAAATCGCTTCCAAGGTTAGACGCCCACTTTAAAGTTAACGGCACAACTGAATTAGACATTTCAAGACAAAGCCATGGTGTCTCCCCACTTCTGTCACAGGAAAAGTAGCACAGAGAACAGACAATAAAGATAACAGTACCTCTTCACTCCCAAAACATAAGAAGTCATACAAAGAACTTCACCTTAATACAAACCCAAAATAAAATGCTTGCAGAAACAGCATCTTTTTTGTAGGTATGCACTAAGATTTATTCCTTTTTAGCGCTTCTGTGCATCCCTCCCTCATGCAGCAGCAAGAAAGCCTTCATCCAAGGATGAGGGCTGCCTAACAAACAGAGACCCGGCTCCAGCCATTTCACTTCAGGTGCCCATACCTGAGTCCCAGTGAACAGTAACACCAAACTGGGTTACCATGTGCTTTACAAATCCATTCTGGAAGTGCTTTCTTTGCTCTGCAATAACATTAACATCGCAGGAGACTCTCAGCTATTTGTTTAGCAAACAAGAACACACTCTCAGGACATCAAAAGACAATTTTCACGACTGTTTTCACAAAGGATGCACTAAGGTTAAGACGAGTAGATTAAAAAAAATTAAATAGCAACAGACAGAACCGAAGAAACTTTTCAAACACGTAGGTATATCTACGCTTCCTAACATTACTATCAAAAGCACAACACAAGTTGTTTAACTGTTTGCATCCAAAGAAAGAGTGATAAGTCTTAAGTATAAGGAAAAAAAAAAAAATCTCAAGTCACACTTAACATTTACCAGATATTCTTTTATTAAAAATACAGTTTCTATTGCGAGTAAGAAAGAAGCCACTTACCTGACACAAATATATCTTATGCAAGTTCCACTCTTCTCCCAGAGCACAAATTTTGATATCGCTGTTCTCCCCATTCAAAAACAGAGTCTGATAAATATACTTAGAAGTGCTTTTCAATTTTTTCCTATACAAAAAGGCAAACGAGATACACTCCTTCAAATTATTCTGAGGGAAGCAACACTAAGGATAAAGTACTCGACAGAGGTTTTTCCCCTCCCCATAACGGACCGACCACCCCCCCCTCCCCGCCGTTACCCCCAAGACTTCCCCGCTCACTTCCCCTCTCTCGTTTACTGCAGCCGGGACCCTTCCAAAGCAAACAAGAAACCACCCCCTGCCCCAGGCCCACCACCC
>VFFE01006906.1:70885-87612 GCA_008921705.1 Burhinus oedicnemus
TTTTTTTTTTTTTTTTTTTTTTTTCCCCCGACTTAACAGCAAAGTTTCTCTTTATCTAATGATTGCTGTCATGCTACTGACTCGAGTACGGAAAGGCAAGGCGGGGGGAAAATAGCAGTCTCACGCCAAAAGCTCTTTACCTTCATGGATTTATATAATCTTTCAGCAAAATATGCAGGTTTATTTCGCACACACTTTACTGTAAGGAAGACAAGAACAAGAGAATTAAGGTCAATAAAAACAGAGGGAGAAGGTCTTCCAAACCTTTACAGCACTTTCTCAGTGAAGGTGTTTATTCTGTAAAGATGCAATTCAGGGCCGACAAACAGCAAGTACAAACAGTGACCTGCTGTAAACTGCTGTCTCTGTGCCCAGTGCACAGTAATATTTTCTTTAAGGCTTTAATGCTTCCGGACAGCAAAGGTCAGCCACCAAAGCATCACTTGGGGAAGCGAACAATATCATAAAGCACACAGCTTTCTCACCTCATTGTATCTGCAAAGAGTAAAACGCTGTGGCTTGCAAAAAAGACAAACAATATCTGCCTCCTGAAGCTATGTAAACAGCCAGCCAGGGCAAGATACCATATCTCCAATTATTTAATTTGCAGACAAAGTTTAAAAGCAGGGAACTCACCCACAGCTAACAAAGCATCTTCAAGGTCTCCTGACATCTCGGATTTAATGCTGTCCGTTATGTCCTTATTAGCAATCCCTCTGTAGGCATCAAAAACTAGGAGGGAGAGTCAGTCATAAGGAGCAAGTGAGAAGCTTCAGGGCATAGAGTGTGTAAACCACCAAGGATCACTTTGCAAGATCAAACTCCTCATACTCTGCACGAACATTGTACCATTATTGTGACATTGTAAGCTAAATCAGGGTTGTCCCACAGAAATAATTCATTTTAATTATCAGCTGTCTTGCTAATTGGCCTACCACTGCTGCTAGCATTTTCAAGAACTGCTAGTTAATGATGGCAGTTTAAATGCTTAGCTCTGCCCCAATGGGAGTCACACTTCATTATCTCCAATTTACAGGCTGAATCGAGTTGTACTGATGTTTTTCTCAAGTCGCTTTTTGTCTCAGGAGGGAATAAAATGGTCTTAAAGAATTGAATGCGACTGGGCTCTAGGATACCTGCTGTCTCAGGAAGAGTTCACAATCAGTTAATGAACAAGTATAAAGCTCCTACAAAAATATCTTCCTCAAATAAGGAAAAAAATCCAGGACACTGCAGAGGGTCCTACCTCTTAGTAGGTGGCATCTGTTCCGTGTACAGAGGATGGCCATAAATTGTACCTCATCTGTTCCCCATTTCTTCTCCCCAGCTTCATACAGGCACTTGAAGACATTATGAATAGACAAAGTAAGGCTAATTGAGAAGACCAGGTGTACAAAACATGAGATTTTTTACTTTCTTGGTGCGTGAACACTGCTGGCCTGTGTCTTGTGTAGATCACAGATATTTTCCAGTAAATACTAACCAAGCACAGCAATTCTCAACTGAATCGTCATCTCCCCTCCCAAATGCTCAGCCTGTCTAAAGACCTCTCACCACAAAGTTGTGAAAGAGGCTAGAACCATTATCCTCATTTCACTGGCTGAGTCAGAACAGTGAAGAGTCTTCTCTAAGGGTCAAAACCAAGACTATAGCCGAGTTCTCCACCTAGGGCGCTGCTGTCTAGCACAGCTTTAGGCTTACTGCTCTGCCTTGAAAAAAAATGAGATGTAGAAAAAGGAGGGATTCACCACACATCGCATGTACAAGAACAGACAATTCTTGCAAGGAGGCAAATTGCTGCGCACCTGAGCATCTTGTTGAGCAAGGGCATCATCCACATACGTTCCCTCATCTCTGTTTCCCTGCAGAGATACAAGGATGAAAAACTCATTTCACCAGAACAACTGATGGAAGCAAGTCCTGCAAATTCCCCATTCAAAACGAGTTACTGGACATGCATGATAGGATCCTTAAAATTGAATAGTAGCTTACAAATACAGCAAAATATGGCTCAGACGTAATTTGTACTTCCTTTTGAAATGACCAGCAATCCACTTTAACTGGGCCATTTTAAAAAGAGCACATGGCATTAACACATACCCAGAGTCAGACTCCTCTCCCTGCAGAAGCTGGGTGTGAAATGCAGGCAAGGTGAAATGCAAGATAAGTGAAATAAAAACCAGCCTGAAACACCTTATCACTGAAGCGAGAGGCATGTCCATCGGCAACAGGAAGATTCATCCCCATTTCCCTTGGCCTGGACTTACTGTTGCGAGGGACACGAGGACTCTTTGAAACAGGGAAGATGTGTCAGAGACAATGTCCTCCTCAAGGGTACAGCCATATTCTGCCAAGAGGACACAGACATATGACATCTATTAGTAACAGGTCCATCACCTGGACACTGTTTGTCCACAGCATTTGCCAGCTGTAAGTTAGGTAAGTATATAACTGTGCTCGGGGCTCTAAACATCATCATAGCAGTCCAGCCATCATATTTTGTGCTACAGGCTAAAATTCAGAAGCACAGCCAGTATAAAACTGGCAATAGTTCCACACATGTACAGACATCCAACCGATAGACACAACTGATAGACATCCAACTGATAGACCTATTTTATTTACACCAATTCACTTTCTGGGTGAAACTCTAATCCTAGAGGCTGTTGGCAGTCCTGCTGTTGACACCTGTTTAACTCAGAGGCTCTCTCTGGACAAATGACAACAGTTGTATTGGCTGATTTGTCACATTTAAAGGCTAACAGACCCTCTCCTTCCTCTTCACGTGCCCATGCACACACACAAGTGACTTTTCAGTCTGTATGATAATGGCTTGCAGTTTGCACTACATACGACATTTGTAGTTCTCATTAATGCGCCGAATCTCTTCGTTTGTGCGAGAAGCCAGAATTTCAATCAGGCAACCTTCATCTGTTCCTGCACCCTAGGGAATTGCAAAGGCAAATCCAAGATTATAATGACAACTCTTTTGATGTGCATCTAGTGTTGTTTTTTACTTTATTATTATATATAAGTTAATAATAAGAAATTAATAATGAATGTGTAATTATGCCATATCATACTTAATTGACCAGACCTTAAGCAACATAAAAGGAAGCTTTCCAAACCTTCATAGCCCTCCTCAGTTCATGCACATCGTACAAGGTGGTAGGAGTCATCATACCAATGATCACCCTTTCAAAATTCCCACTCAGCTCAGACTTCAAGTCATCAATCAAATCCTAGAAGATGGAGAGAGGAGAAAGGAGTTGGGAGATGATACAGCCTTAGAGAACAGAAAGAACTCGTTCACCACTCTTCATCATGCTCCAGCCCTCCTTGGATGATCAGTTGCTCTGAAGTGAACAAGACCAAAATAAACGTGTCCAGGGAAAGGTTGTGCTAACCTTACTGTCAAGACTAGGATGTTGTTCACATTTCACCCAAGTGATATAACCCCAAAATTGTCTGCATCTCCCAGTTAAAGCCACAGTCATTAATCTCTGAAGACCACCTACCCTGCCAATACTGCTTTTATAGGTGATCAGAACTTGCTGACGTTGGGAAACATTTAGTTTGGTCAAGATCTCGATGATGGCATCTTCATCCGTGCCTGGAAGAAACCAATGGAAACCAGTCAGGCTGCTTGCACAAGAACCAGAAGCATGCTCTGGTCTTGTCCAGAGTGTGCCATTATCCATCTTCTGTTCCTTACACAACCTGGTTCTCAACATCTTCTATTCCTTACACAACCTGGTTCTCAACAGCACTTGGGACTAGATCAACATACAGAAGTGCCTCAGCTCAGCCAGCGGCACGGCAGTACCACACCGCAGGAGAGACAAGACAAGAGCCTGACTGAGCATGTTTTTGTGGCCAAGACTTGGATTTCCAGTTGGGTTCAAGTCTCAGCCAGAACAAGTTCTTTCAGTGCTCTCATAGGGCAGTGGGGCAATGCAAATGACTAGACTTCCCCTCTGACAAACCGCCAGACAAAACATTCCCAATGCTCAGCGGGAAAAAAGAAAAAAAAAGAGGTTTAACAATGGAGGGAGACCAACTTACCAAATCCCTTCATAGCCTTCCTTAGTGCCTGTGCTTCTTGCTCAGCACTGAAACTCGAGACCCCCTTGATTGTTGCCTAAACCCACAGGAGAGGAGTTAGGAAAGGCAGACTCAAAGTGGTATGTATGTACAGTAGAGTTGAATTTAAAAAAAAATAAAATTCAAAAGATGCAAACACAGTGACAGCAAGTAAAGTCTCCAAACACAAGTGATTTTATACCAGGCTTCCATCCTACCCTAAAGAGAAAGGGTTTGTTCTAGAGGGACTTCCCAGCCACATCAGAAATAAGCCACAGAGACACAACTAAAAGAAGACAATATCTTCATATAGCTGCCCATGGAGTATCTGGTTTCCAATTAAATAATGGTAGGCAGCCCAACATCTCTGTTTAGTCCAGCTGGGGCTTCTTCCCAGCATTTTCTGTGTAAATTATAGAAGAAGCTGTTCCCAAAGCCCTATTCCTGACTTCTCTAAGAGCAGCCAAGGACTACCATTCTGCATCAGGAAGCGCAGTGTTTTGCTCAAAACAGTGAATGACAAACAGGTTTCTCCTGCCTCCTGTCCGATGCCATTTCTGTGGGACTACACTGACTCTTTGTTCCCATGTTCCCATCAGCAAAACACTGCTTAACATTCCTGTAGGTTGGGCTTTCTGAAACAGGCCAGGGATAACTACCATATAGATGGCTACCTTGCAGGTTGAACCTGGAAAGAATAGTATGCCCAGGAAGTTTATCTGGAGAAATTCATGCTTTTTGAACTAATATCCGATTGGATTTTCCATTAACTCCCAGAATGGAAAAGCCCATAGGTGTGCGTCATTCTTCTCTAGCATGAGGAAGGAGAGGGAAGCGATAAACTCACCCCCCATAAAGGGACAGACAGTGTCAGTGTTCTTCCTGCTGTATCCTTATCTGAGCTACACTCCCCACCTTTATCCGATCAGAGCAAACGCCTGGCACAGCACGGTACAGAAAACACACACACTCACCATCGCTCTCGTGTTTGGTCAATCTGTTATTGTCCAAGTCCTCAGGCTATTAGACAACTGTAATAAAAAACAGAGGGAGCATTAAGTTTTCTAGCAAATAATTAATAGATTATACCTACCCTTGCCAGTTAATAGGGCTCATTAAATAACCACGTAATTTCTCTGAGAAATAAAAGCAACACTTGAACAGCCCTACCGAACGCCCGTAGCAGCATCCCTGAGTTTCCAGTCCTGCTTTGTACCGAGCAAACAAAGGCTGGCTTGGAACAGCTAGGGCCAGGGTGTTCGCCCTGTCTGCAAGAGGGATGTGATACACGGGCAGATGATTAGCACTAGTAATTTAAGAAATTTCTTCTCTATTGCTAGTGTGACAACACAGCTGAGGCTGCAAGGAGAAACAGACTGTGTTGCCCTGGGGGCAAAGAAAATAGACTTGATTCCCAGGCCCTTCAAAGCCAGGTGAGAGCCTGAGGGTGAATTAGGGTGAAGGTGCCTGCACAGTCCTAACAGCCTTCAGGTACTCCCTGGGAGGCAGAGACAACATCAAGGTCTAGATGAGCATGCAAAGGATAACCTCACTCGAGGACTGGGACAGAATTATTTTCCCTCTTACTTAAAATGTGTATTCAACATCTCCTCAGTTTGGTGCAACGTGTAATTCCTTGTAGGATTGCAGTTTTAAGTGACTGTTAAAACCCTCAAAAAAGATTATATCTATATAGCTTATTTGCTATCTCCCCAGGGTTTATTTTTTCTGCTCATCATGTTGTTTTCATGCATAGGGCCGATACATGAACACACCCAAAGTATTTTCCCATATCCCTGGTCAGTCGACAGGATGTGAAGTACTAGGACAAGGTTCACCTCCCTGCAACTCAAGTTCAACTCAACATGAGCTGAGGTTCTCACATTAAAGCCCGTAAGTAGAAGCAGCGACGCCAGCGGCTGACGACATTGCTCCGTAATCCTGCTCATGGTGCTTAATAGCTGCTATCAATGAGCCCAGACAGTTGTGCAAGAACAGGAGTGTCTTTGCTCATGCTTCACATGACTCTTACAAATCTGGAATACCATCGGAGGGTGCTGTTCGGGCAAGTTAACTCTCAGTATGACATTTGCCACAGATGCGTTACGCACAGGCACTCCTTAGTGCTCTCCAGGTCACCTGTACGTTATTATACCCTGTGCAATCAGGCAACATATGGAAAATTATTAGTGTTGAGTTTGCTTTCTTTCATATGATTATAGATTTCAGTGGTGAAAATATGACCTAGACCTCAGAAAAGTCATCTTTGCTCTTTTCTAATCTTTTACAGAAATATAAAGCCAACTTTTTAATTTCCTTTAGCCAGACACTGAATAATGGCTTCGAATTTCACAGATGTTTTTTCTGATGCAGTTTTAACATTCAGTTGGTTTGCACACAGAAGCTGGAGTATTAGACAGGCTGGTTTAGTAAGTCAATTAGAGGGCAAAAGAAAGGTCAATAAACAAGGAAAAGAGGGTAGGAGGCAGAAAAATTCTGAGTGCAAATGAGCTGGCAGAAAGAAACCAAAACACGAGGAAAAGATGCATGTACTGGATTCAGGGCAAATGCTCCTGCAATATCAAATTACAACAGAAATGTCACATTGAATATTGACTGTAAGATTCCGATTTCTTCAGCTTAACCATCACTGGGAGTATAAAGAGTAGAGCACCGCAAAAGGCAGCGTTGCTAGCCCAAATGCACAAACTGCAAATGCTGTTTTGTTCCCAGTATATTCCTGTGTGTGGTGCCACAAGAGATGAGCCACTGAAGTTACAGGTGGAAGCGCTCGGCAGTTCAGCCAGGTTCTCCAGCAACAGTCCCTGCCCCTGGGATCCTCTTGCTCCCTTTCACAGGGGAAGGTGCCTCCGTGAACCGCTCTGGCTGGGGCATTAGATGCCAAAACACTCTCCTAGCCACCTCTCCTTTGCTAGTAGAGGAAGGGATTGCTCAGTCAGATCTGCCAGCGCTCTGCAGCTTAACGCAATTCCTGGCCTGCAGCTCAGATGAGGAAAAACAGCTTCCGGATAAGAGCAACACTTAACTCCGTGTTTTGAAGAATTAAACTATGCATGCAAAGAATCAGCTAGCAAGTGCTAGAGTGCTCTGGCTAATCCCTGTCCTGATGTTATTTCCTTCATCCTAGAATAAAGACCTGAGCTAGCTAATACAGTAAACCTGGCTTAGAACAAGCTCAAACCACCGTGGCTAGGTGACAGAGTGCAGGTGTACGAGGCATCCCTCCCGTTATTCAAATTTTTCCATGGATGACCTTTTCCTGGCAGGCTTTATCAGCTAATCAGGCAGTTGTAAGTCCACATCAATGTTGCCTAAAACATGAATCCAGAATAAACTTCATTTATCAGAAAACAGCTGAAACTATGGCGTGTGCTGGCCAGTTCAAATCTAGGCTTGCTCTGAGTCAAGTTTTCCTGACTGTGCACAGAGCACACACAGCTCCCAGCAAGCAAAGCTCCCAACAGCTTAACAGGATATAAACAAGTGGGTTTCCCCCCCCAGTTTGAGCTCATAGACATGTTGCCAGTCTTACACCTAGGATCTCGAGTGGAAAACCACCTTTTTGGACCCATCCCCTTGCAAGGCAAACACTGGACTTGTTTGACTAGTTCTTTCATTCCGTGCACGTTTACTCGAACACAAACCCACACCCTGCGCCAGATCAGCTTTTCCATGGCTCCGCCACCGCCAGCTGTTTCCAGTGTGCTGGATCCAGCCTGCTCCCTCGCAGCTGGCTGTACTTCAGGGAGGCAGAGTGCCCCGGGGTAGGTCTGGGGCTCAAGCAGGGTGACTGACCCCTGATCCCGGCCCAATTTGCAGCTCAGGACAGGATCTCCCTTCTGCTGGCAAGCCCCGAGCCAGCTGAAATATCCCAGCACCTCCCACACGATGACCTTTGCCTGGCCACTGCCCTCAAAAGGAATAAAAATATAATACTGAGTTAGCAGAGCCTTGTGCCTCCTCACTTCAGCCTATGCACCCACCCAAAGCCACTTCACAAGCCCCCTGCCATGCCCTCCACACTCCAGCATCCAGCCGGGAGGACGTGCCAGCTTGGCCACGGCAGAAATAGGAAGCAAAACCTGCACTCCCTGTGCCTGGGAAAAGTCAGCCATCTTCCTCCTTTCCACAACCTGCCTCCCCGTCCTTCCTCACCCCAGGCCTCTGCCCTCCAGGGCTGCCTCAGTGCCCCAGTGCCTTGGCGTCGTGGTCCCGACGGGACATCCACCCAGCCAAGGGCTGTCCCGCTCCAGCACAGCCACGCTACCAGCTGCTGTGGTCTGGCAAGTGGGGACGGTGCTTGGCATCTTCCCAGGCACCTCCAGCCATGCGACCCCTTCCCCATGCCAAAGGGGACCCCCGGTTATTTTGGCACTCACCTGCTGTCCCAAGCGGGTGCCTTGGCAGGGATGGGGAGAGCTTTGCTCGGCTTGTCCCGGATGGCAAAGTCCCCGCCCTGGAGCGGGGTGGGACTCGCCGGCGCAAAGCAGCTTTTCTCCAACGCCTGATGGGAAGGCAATCCAGCCCTGCTCCCCTCCTCTGCCCTTCCGTAAACGGTTGGTTGTAATCCAGAGCAGGGAGACATTCCCCAGGGAGCCTCACGTACATTTAGGAAACGCCTATTTGGGGTTACAGAGACCTTTGCAAGTAAAGGTGACCTGGCAGGCTGGGATGGCTTCCACGCTCCCCGGCATTACCTGTAAAAATCCCTGGGAACAGAGGGTCTCTCTGACTGCAGCCCAAGCGCTCGGCCAGCGTCTGGCGTCTCGCTTGATGCTGTCGTGTAAAAGGGCATACCCAAGGGGGGAGCGAGGGGGACGACGGCGTGGAGCACACGCGCTGCAACAGCCTCGAGCAAGAAGTCCTGTTCCTCCCCCCAGGCCGTTGTGGGGGTTTCTTACCTGTATTGTGTCTCCTTTACTCCCACAGCACCTCTCCAGGTCTTCAGCATCGTTTCCGCTTTGTCTAAACTTTGCATCACAAACAGCCATGATTTCTGTGAGAATTATTATTTTCATAAAGATTATTACTTTTGCCCCAATAAATGACACTGCCCTCAAGTCAAAACACTTCAGGCAAAGGGACTTTGGTTTTTACCCCGATGTGACCCTTCCAGGGTCAGCCTTGGACAAGATCATGAGGCTGACAGAGGGAAATCAACCTTGCAATAATACGTATCTTGTCATCTCTGTATTTATCCTCAGGGACTTTGGGGTCTTTTGATGCCAAAAGTACAGTTGTTATAACGGGTAAATCAACCCTCTCAGGTTCTTCTTTCCAGCTCATACGACAGTTTTATCTCATCCCTGTGCCTCTTAGCACATGCTCTTTTGCTGGAAGAGACCTAAATTTAGCAGCTGAGATGAATGCAGGCTGTGCTCCAGTGAGCATGTCTGTGCCGCTGGCTTATCACAGCTCCCACTGCAGCTCAGTCTCCCAAAAACAACCCCACAGAGGCCAGCCGGCATCTACCCACTCCCTGCTGGTGCGGGGGGACCTTGAACCGAGGGTAACAGAAAAACAGAGTTCAAGCCAGAAGCTCTCTCCTTTTCCATTGCAGAGTCCCTTTCCTGGCAAAATCTGGCACTTTACCCTGACCAGGATTCAATGTGGAGTAGTGCATGTTGTCAACAGTCACTAAAGAGAAAGTCTTCTCTTTCCTACATCTGTTAAAGCTTCCCTTCTCATCCCTTCCTCTCACATCAGCTGTCTCCTGCTCTGGGCCCATACCCGCTCATTTCAATCCAGCAGCAGGAGAACTGCTGTGTTTCTCCATCTTATGTTGCCTCTGATTTTTTTTTTAGCCTGTGTATTTTCAAAAGCTTCCTTCTTCTGTTTGCCTTCCAACCTCTTCAGCCCCAAGGTCTGGATGGCTCTGACACTGAAGTATATGCAACAGTAATTATTCTGGACCATAGATTACGAATCATGTTTGGAAGTTATTTATTCTTTAAATATTGCACCAATCCTGCCATTCATGATTTGCATAATTTAACCTTTTCTTTCCCCCGGGAGAGGCTCCAAGTAGGGAGGAATACTTGAAGATGCAAAGTATTTGTGTGGATGTTTTTGGCCATCCAAAATGAGTCATGTAAGTGTAGTCCATTCAGAAGCCAGATCCTGACCCAACACACAGCCAAGTTCTCTATAATCTTGGCTGGTTATGGATGCTGGCTCCGTAGCCATCCGATTCAGACAATCACAATTATTTAGACCAGAAAGGAAAAAAAAAAAGTACAACAGCTTCTGACCATGTTGAGAGTTAGCCGAGCTTCTCTGGAAGGGGATTTAGGGCAATGGTTGTCCTCACCCTGTTGTACCTTGCTACAGGAGCTGCTCCATTCAGGAAGGCGAGGAGTTGTTGCTGTGGAAGAAATTTCCTATATAAGGTTCAGGAGACAAAGCTCCATCTCTCCAGGAGCCTGTTGTGTAGGGTCTACTCAGCTTTCAGCATGTTGTCTCCATCTCTTAGAGGATGGAAAGGCTATGGCTATCCTTAAACATCTCCAGCCTGAAGCACTGTCTAGCCTAGCTTTGCTGTCCTCGCATCAAAAGAGGGACAGCAATGGACAAGCCCACAGTTCCTATCGCTGTAGTAAGTGACAAAGTACATTGCTTTTCTTTTCACTGGTATTTCCTGTTTGTCCCATCGGTTATTTTAAACCCCCCTGTTATAAAGTTCTCTAAATCCCCAGACCTCACTCGGTTGCATACCTGCTCTGTATTCCCACTCCATCCTGCTGTTCTCCCATCTCTACAAAAGGCAAAATAAAAATTAAAGGTCATGGAAAGACAGGGCAGTGTGCATTAAGTAAATAAACCGAGCTCAAGCAGCCAGCCTGTTAAGTGGGAGGTATTTATTCTAGGTCCCACAATGAGAACAGAGCTGAACCTCTTGGAAAATGGCAGCATTTGTGGTTTTGCTCTAAGGACCTGGCCTTTTAAATTTGCACCTCAAAGAGCAGAGGAGCCTGGAAGTAGAGATTTTCAGTGTGTCATTTGATTAGCAGGTACCTGCCTTTAGCTTTAGAGAAACAGCCTCACCTCATTCACTGAGGTCCAAATCCTGGCAGCAATGAAGTCATTAGCCGATCTCCCACAGATTTAAGCAGGGGCCAGAATTGGGGCCTTTGGGGATTATGCAGGTGTTTTCAGGAAGTCCATAAGGGAATGCTCATTTTTATAGCTGAACACTAGCAGGTTGCCACCGGCAGCCCCTGAAAATGGGTTTATTCAGCTGTTGCACAAGTGCCGTCAGAGCCGTGTTGCAATGCTGTAGCTCGGTTAGGCTACTGTCTCCATAGCAGCGGGTAGCCGAGGTTAGGGTGGAGGCTGAAAACCAGTGCTTGCTTTTCTAAAGCATCGATTTTCATGTGCTTGTAAGAGGGGAAAGAATTCTCACGTTCTGCATATTAATATCGGATTAATCACAAAGTTAACTGCAGATATTAGGACTCGCTGCAGACATCTAGGGGTACTTTTCATGCTTAGAGCAAGGGTGTCTCCTTACCTCCAGTTTAGCACTGTATAACATGAAATGTCCATTTCCACAAAGCAGAGGTAGCCTTGGTATAGAAACAGCGGTGTTTTAGGGAAGACCCCAGGAAGATCCAGCCTGAAGCTTTTGTTCTGTTATTTGAGCGAAGCCCTGTTAACACAAAGAGAGGACGGAAGGTGACAAACACACTCCCAGAAATAGGTAAGCAGTGTTTATTTGAGGTGAGAAGACTGAAATATGCCAATTCACCTAAGAAATGAAAGTGTTCTTAGCTCTTCATTACTTACCATAGCCATTAGAAACACTGCTTTTCCACAGTCAGTATGACCAGGGGAATGTACAGCCCTCCACCTCTTAGCAATTCAGACAGGACTTTACAAAGCCCTGAGCCTAGCCTACCAGTGCTGCTCTGCAAGTCAAGGGCTCTCTGGGTAGACACGGGTTGATTGCATAAACATACACGTCATGAAAGGCCAGGAAGACACAGGGGAGCAGAACTGATTTGAGAAAATCCCTCTAACCTTTAAAACAAGAAACCACTTAGACATGGTGGCCTACACTCCTTCAAAAATAAGCTTTAAGGGGCGACAACCATGAGCAACTGTATGAAGAAGCCAGGAGCCAAACTCCCCATTTCAAGTGTGCTTCAGTTACAAGATTTTTAAAGACAGGGATGCTTGCCTGTTCTGCAGGCAGGCACAGAAGAGGAGATCCTGGATGCTATTACAATTTATAACAGCGACAACTATGACAGTGTCTCGGGTGCTACCGCACTCGGTGCTTTCCACGCTGCTGTCCCACAGTCCATGCTGTGTTGACACTGTCTCAGAAATACCCACGCACTCTGCCTTTCTCTTACAGAGAAACTTAAGGCTGCACTTGGCCATGAGCCCAGTCTACTGTTTTCTTGTACTAACTAAAGCCATAAAGGGCAGGGACAGCAAACGGTCTTGGGACATTGCTTGTTTGACAGCTTCGTCAGCCACCTGTGTTAATTAATGCCATCCAAAGGGGGACTGGAGCCAGCAAGCGCCTCCATGGTGGGGTTGTGAAGATGGCTAGGCGCTTGTGGGGTGACACTTTGACCTTCAAAAGAGCCCATTGCACTCATACAAGTTGTCGTTTGCTCTCGATCCATGTTGCCTGTGTTGTCTCATCTTCCACTGTTCAAACCGACCTGGGGAAAACAGGTCCGCGTTCATATCCCCAGCAGAGCCTAAGGTACGGGCTGCAGCAGAAGATGCCCAGGAGTCTCCGCATGATCCAGGGTTGCCTGGCCTTGACAAGCCATTCCCTTTACCTGCTGGGAAGACATCACCTAGTGTGGATGCAGCGCAATCGGAATTACACTGCTCATCGTGGTACAGCCTACTTACATTAAGGACAAGAGATGGGCTAGACCACTGTAATTGCATTCACATTACAGCTTGTACAAATATAATAACTTTGTCTCAAAAAACCCCCCACTATCAAGACTAATTGGTACAACTTAAGCCCCAGGCCTTAGGGCATTTGCCAGCTCCATGGAGAGACATTCAGTCAGGAGAACTCTTAATGCCCCTGTGGAAGCTATATATTATTTGTGGTACAACCTAAACCCTCCTTCCCACAAGCTGCAGGCTATGAACTGCTACACCATTGCTTCCAGCAGCCTTAAATGCATTATCAAACCTAAATTTCATTTAATGGGCTTAATGAATGTTTACTTCAATTAGCATACATATAGTTCTGAAGAGGAAATGAGTAGCTTTCTTTTTTTCCTTCTTAATTAATATCTGCCTCTATGTAGCTTTATCTTAGCTGCTCTGTAATTTGGCTAGAGCCCAGCTCTAGGGGCTAGAAACAGAGCTACAACTGCCCGGCTAGGGAGGACTTCTATGGCACACGTGTATTCATGCCTTCGTGAAAATAGGATAGAACCTCACCGGCTGAGGCAGTACTTGGAGCAGGGAAAATACGTTAAGCATCTTAACATGGGGAGGGACTCTTATCAGGGGGCATAGTGATAGGACAAGGAATAACGGTTTTAAACTGAAAGAGGGGAGATTTAGATGAGATCTCAGGAAGAAATTGTTGGCTGTGAAGGTGGTGAGACCCTGGCCCAGGTTGCCCAGAGAAGCTGTGGCTGCCCCATCCCTGGAGGTGTTCCAGGCCAGGTTGGACGGGGCTTGGAGCAACCTGGTCTAGTGGAAGATGTCCCTGCCCAGGGTAGGTGGATTGGGACTTGATGATCCCTTCCAACTCCAACCATTCTATGATTCTATGAACACGACATATCCAGTGCTAAAAAGCAAGAAGAGCAGGACTGCTTGCACAAGAGAAGACTAGCAAGGAGTAAAGGATGTGGACAGCACTGCAGGTAAGCATGCAAACAGGACCCAGTCCTACCATGCCTAAAGAGAGTTAGGGCTTCATCAACCACCCAACAATCAGGAGACAAAGCAAGGCAGCACGTCCACAGCCTACTTAGGAAACCAAGGTAGAAATGCCAAGAAACTGCACTACTTACAACACGAGTCCAGAGCTCAGCCAGCAAAGGCAAAAGACAAAACCACAGCCAGGACCACCCTACAACTGCCTCAGAGGAAGAGTGAGTCTCCTGGGCCTGTGCTTAAATGGAGGTCACGGTCAATGAGCTGGGTAGAGACCCAGGTGAGACTGCTTGGGACACTCAGGACCCTGACACTGGAAACACAGCTGATAAATCCCTTCTCAGTGAGAACACATTCTGCAAATTTCTCTTAATGCAAAGACATCTGCTTTAAACAATAGCATATATTTGTAGTGCAAAGTCACGCTCCTTGAGAAACGGGGCTCTTTTTGACTTGGTGGTCAATCCTATTGATGTGTGCAGTATCAATCCACGCTGTGCATAGTATTGCAGCAAATATGCATGAGCCTACAGATCTCAATCAGCTCAATTATTTCCATGTGTGTCTATATATAGGCCATCAGTGCCATTACCGGAAGATGTTGGCTTCTAGCTGTGGGAAGTGTAGCTATTGCTGGAGCTGGTGAGTATGTCTTAGAAGGGCAAGCAGGAGCACATAAGAGGTGGAAACTTTTAGTTTTTAAACAGACAAAATACAGATATGAGTTTGGGAGTCTTCTTTTGCTCCTCTGCTGAACTCTGAACCTCACCAAATCACTAGCTGGATGATAGTATGCTTGAGATTTGACCTTTTCTTGGGGGTGGTAAAGAAAAGTGATGGCTTTTCTGGTCATACTAGTAGTGTTTGTAAGCTACTGCTATGCACTTAAAAGAAATCCTTGGATTCCAGAAAACATGGGCAGAAATAGCGATGGATAGAATTGTAGCTCAGCACTCTTTAGCTGGTGAGAAGCTTGCCAGAAGTTTTTGCAGTAAATGTCTGTGGTTAAGGGATTATCCTTGTTAAGATAAAAATAACTGATGAGAAGACTTGTTATGCACTGAATACAGGAAAATATGACCATTATCTTGTTGCCCCTGGATAGTTCTGTGTGACCAACCCCAGAAAGCTGTGCAGGCTCTTTTCTACCTTGTTGCCACTTCTTGCAATGTCCAGAAGAGGACAGTGTGCCCTCGCTTTTACGGTACACACGTGAAACCTTTCCAAACGTATGTTTTTATTTAGAAAATGCTGAGCTGTCTGGAAAGTTTGATGAAGAGGGATGCTGCTGCATTAATGTGCTTCTTCCTGGGGATTTGAATGCATTTTCTTAGCAGTATAGGGGAGCCAGGGATCAGGGAGACAATATGCAGGCAGGCAAACAGCTCTGCTGACCACATCATCAGGACTTGAATATTTTAAAACCAGCGTCACGGGATTTTAACAGCTAAAATTTGGTGTTTAGGATGGACGGTATTAGTCAGGCTGAGGTTCCTCTCTGCAGTGGGACAAATCTGTGCGCGCCCTGGCGTTGCTCCAGGCTAACACAGGAGAAGTACTAGAGCGCGTCTCTGCTGGCAATCACCGATGAGCTCTTCCACTTAAAGCTTTCGGGCTCGGTTCTCTCTGATCCCTATGAAGGTCACTGGGATTGCAGCAGTGCAGCCGAGCCTCGTACCTTCTGGAATAAAGAATATCATCAGCATCTGCAACCAAGGATTGGCTTTTGCTCCCCAAAATGGTCACCGACAGAGTTTGCATGCCTGTGGCCAGAACATCAGGGCCCCACAGTTGTACGTGGGTTTGATGCTTATACCTCAGCACTCCCAGGTACATTTAAAAAAAAGTACTTCTCTGTGCCTAGTTAGGATGTTCAGCAGTGCATCTGCAAGCTCTCTGCACGGCAGTAGGCTTTATCTTCTTTAGTTGGAAATGAGTCATTTCCCTGTACTGTACAGAGTTGCCCAATTTCCTTGGAAATTGTTCAGTTCTGCAGAGTCCCCAGAAATCGCTGATTATAGGACTCTCTTTTTGCACTGGGTGTTTTTTTACCTCAGTCTTAATAGATGCCTGGGGATGCTTCACAGGTTAGAATAATTAAAAAAAAAAAAAGAACCAAAGGAGTCTTTACCCAGTTCATATTTAATCTGAAAGGCAAGTATTGACCACTGGCAACTCATCATACAGCCCCAAACCAGAGCAGAGCAAGGTTTAATGAAGACTAAAGCCTGCTAAATGAAGAAGGACTGCTTTCACACTTGGGGTAGCCGACTGGCTCAAGTGGTGGCGGTTCTAGGTCTGTGGACTTCGGCTGTCTTGTACGTGACGCTTGGGAACGAGGTGCAGGTAGGAGCAGCTCTGCCGCACCCTACAAACTATGGGTGAATGATGGTGGTCAAGGAGGACTTTGAGGTGTGCAGGGTGGGCTCGTAGACCCTCACCTACAAGAGCTGCTGAGAACAAGGATGATGGAAGAGGTGTAGCGTTAAGAAGAGGCACAGTGGCTCAGCAGGAAAACAACCGCACAGCGACGCACTTCTAGATCTGTGTATCCAAAATGCTAAAAACTCACCAGCAATTTTACCATCCTGTTCTGCGACCCATATGTATCTTAAAAGTCTTCAAACACTGAGGGGAAAATAAGAAGTAGGTCTCTTTACAACATGCTGATCCAGTCGTGGTGGCGTTGCTGGAAGCTCGTCCCCAAAGCCAGCCCATTCAAGCAAGGTAGCGACGTAGGAAAGAAGGAAAAA